>JAXGGA010007072.1:0-65127 GCA_038373865.1 Uloborus plumipes
AAGGGTAAAATTTGTCTTTTAGAACCCTTAATAAAGTACATTTTGAATTTTTTTAAACTAAATGTATAACACTTTCATTTTTTCAAGCCTTTAAATTATGCTCTGAATTTATGTAAAATACACACAAAAGTGTAATTTACAATAAAATTCAATTTTCTAAAAGTTGTAGAAAGAATGAAACACTCAGTTGTTTCCATTTACACCAGTATTTATGGGATCAGGGGCGGCCCTAGCGCCGGATATTCCGGACCCCTGTCCGGGGCGCCAAATTTTAGGGGCGGCATTTTGGTACGAATATCTAAAATAAATTTTTGTTTTAGAAAAGAAAATGTACAAAACTATTTAACAAACATCATTCTTTTTGTAGCTTGGAATCTTGAAAAGTATGAATGTAGCGATATTTAAGTGTATTATTTAAATGTATCCACTTCAACACAACATTTTTGACTATTGCAACATTGCCTACTAAAACAAACGAATCTTTAGAAACTATAATATCAACTTAGACATTTAAAAAAACAATTAAAATAACTATAGTAGACAGCTTTTTTAAGCATGTAAAGTTTTTGAAATTGTTGATAAAAGACAGTGGTACCCCGAACATAGTTTTTTGGGAGGAGAAAAATTCTCAACTCACCAAATGAAGCGATAAATTCTACCAAATCCAAATCAGCATTAAAGATTTGCCGAACAAGAAGTGTTTTTAGGAGATCACAGTGTCCTCCCATCAGGCACCCCGTGATGAAATATTTGGAAATTATATTGACTGATAGGAATCACGATATATAAATGCGCTTGATCTAACACAGAGGTAGTAAACCTGTAGGTTCTGGGATTTTTTTTTTTTTTAACTTGTTTCAAACATGGTTAAATTTTCTGCAGATTTTTAAAAGCTTTTCAGTAGATTATTTTTTTCAGGGTTCTTGGAAATTCGAAAATGGTGATCAATATTTTCTCAATCATAGAGCCGAACTTTAAATAAAATTTCAATTTTCATGAACGATCAAATATTTTTTAATATTTCCAAATCATTTTTTTAAGATATTTTCCTCCTCAGAAAGAAAAGTTATCTTGAATCGAAGCTACTTTTCACAACTGACACATCTGAACTCTTGATAATTGAAAGAGAAGCACAAATTGATACAACTACTGACAAGAGGGACTGGAAAATGACTAACATATAGTTTTTTTTATAGTCGTTGAAAATAACTAAATCTTTAAAACTCCTTGAAAAATGCTACAACTTTATTTCTTATCAAGTGTCTGAACCATTAATTTTCCGAATTCCCGGGATGTTACTCTCTTGATTTCTAAGTATTTACACTAGTGCCGTATTTACGTATGGGCTTAATGGGCTATAGCCCAGGACGGCACGATTGGGGGGGGGGGGCACTTTTTCCATGCAAAGTGAAGACCTTTTTTTTTCTTTTTTTTTAGACAGCATGGCGGATCGGCCGCGAGGGTTACATCAATTACTGGAATTAAATACTGTTCTGTGTGGCCGGGCTTTGCACGGTTTACCTTGAAAATACATTTTATGTCAAGTAAATAAAAAAGCTTTTTTTTTTTTTTACAACTCTGAAATTCAACACCTCAAGGGGGAACGGCCAGTTTCAAAAACCCGGGGCGGCATCACGTCCAAATACGCCTCTGATTTACACCATTTCTTTCAAACCATTTTATGCATTTTTTTTTCCCCTATTGATCATGTTAGCTTAAGAACAGTGCTGTGTTAATCGGTGGGTTGGAGTGACGACCCTAGCAGCAGCATCTTATCGGCAGATGATCGGCCATTCATCGAAACCCGATGAAATTCTCATCGGCCGATGATCCAATTTGTCTCATCGGTCAAACGGAATCCGAGCAGCAAAATCCGATGAGTTTTGCTCGAAATACGATGAGATTTGGAGCAATTTACGAGCAGAACAGTCCCGTGCCGATGAATTTCATCAGGAAACTTGGTCGAAAGGATATCGTTTTCCGATGGAATATAGCTCGGCTTATTTTCATCGGGAAACTTGATCGGAAGGATATCGCTTTCCAATGAAAAGTAGCTCATCGAAAACCGAACTCGGATACTGATCGGAACGATGTCATCGTGCGTTACGGGATCAGTTTACGAGGAGTTCGATAATCGGCCGAGCAAAATACGATGAGTTGATGCTACTTGGGGATCAAACATTAATTATATACCGAAAGAAGATGTGAGCTTTTTCTCTGTCGATTTATGTCAACGATTTGCGGAATCACAAGCACAAGCAATTTCTATTTAGATTGATTTTAATTTACAAAAAAAGGTAAAATTCTTAAAAAGTTTTTGTTTGTATATTTTTCTCCTGACAATTTTTTAGTCTTAATTACTCCTCATACGGCCTCAAAATGCAGAATTTTAGATATCTTTTCAAATTTTTTCTCTGGGGAGAAACCTCCGAACTCCCTGAAATTGCAAATATTCTATACTCCATTTAAAGTGGTCACTGCATCATTTTCTTCATGCTGATCTAACTTCAAAGTTTATGAAAAACACACATACACAAAAAGAAAAAGAGAAAAGACAGCTTGAGCATTAAAAAAGAAACATGAGGTTTTTTATCAGCAAAAAGATACACTTAGATGACAAAAATGGCCAGTTTTGCTTACAATAAAGTTTTCCGGATTACAAAAGGGGTCCCATATCTAAAACAGCGTAGGGTCCCGTACGGTCCAAATCCTACCCTGAATATCGAATTTTATTTCGTCATGACGTCATGCTGTTTTTATTTCACATCTATTTATTGGCTCGTATTTATGAGCAATTTTTTTCTTTTCAAGCTTTAATCATGAAGAGGGGCAGCATTTTGCATTTTTGTCCGGGACGGCAAAACTGCTAGGGCCGCCCCTGATGGGATGGATTGCAACACCTAAATTGCACATCAAAGATAGATGGTGACATTCGAAAATAAATGTTTTTGGTAATCTACTAAATGGCAAATAATACTAGTTCAAACCAGTAATCTTGACATTTGTAGACCTTCTGGAGAGAAAAATTTAAGCTCAATAAACTTTGCAAAAAACTTTTCTCACAATGTCATCTTCGACCAATGATGACGCTTGCAGAATTGTTTGAAACATAAGAAACTAACAGAATCTCTTTCATACTTGTTCTAGTCAGACACAGTTTAGTTTTCAAACTTAGCACAGAACGGTTCCTATTACCCCATGTTCCAATTATCAATTCCTTTCACCCCAACTTACACTACATAATTCATATCAGAATACGTCAAGAGTAATTTGTTTCAAGAGAATTCGAAGAAGTTCTTAACTACGGGAAAGTAAAAAACTTTATAGAAATAACTTTATAATGGTTATCGGAACTTTTCCTCAGAGAAAGTCGGTCAAGTAAAGTTTGATTTTCCTCTTTAAAGCGGAAACAAGAGTTGGAGGAACATTATTACACCCTTTACACATAATTACTTCAGAGTAGTTTTAAAAACTCTACTTAATTGCTTAACTCAGAATTTATTCGACTTTCTTCAGCAAGAATAATTATACCTGAAGTAATTGTCCCTTAGAGAAATATTTGAACAATCTGGAATGATTGAAGTAATTTTTAAAGCAAATTTTAATTTTTAACAACTACTACTAATTAGATGGCAGCACATTATTGTTATATCGGTGTTTCCTAGACTTTAGATGGGTGCATACAGTAAGTCGAGCATCAATTTCTGGTGAATCATAACAATGATAATTTACTTAATTTCATTGTAAGAGGAAGTAAAGAAAAAAGCTTAATTGTGCTAAAGCCACAATGCTTTGGTCATATGATAAAGCTTTACCTTAGTTCGGATTGGTTTAATCCTTTCCTTGCACCATGCCGGCCACCTTGTCAAGGGATTAAGGAAAACTGGTTGGGATGGAGAGGTCCTGGGTTTGAATCCCGGCTCAGGCATGGACATATTTTCACTCTCTTCTGTTCTTGTCCTCTGTGAGAATGTGCTTCATAAATGGCTGTCTGCCTTATAAACTGGTAATATAGCATATGTGTTAACTAAAACGGACTTCCACTTTAATGGTGCTCGTACTGGGTTAAATCGAGTAGACTCATCTACTTGGGTAACCCGAGTGGTTTAAGTAACAGCAACTTGCACCATTCTCTCTCTCTCTTGGACTCTTGACTTGCTTTTTATAGACGCTGATTTAGTATAACAGTTTTGACTTTCTTCAGTTTTGCTTCACGTGGATTATTTGTATTCCGAAGTTCGCAGCATTTGTTTTGAAAAAGAAGTTCTTTTCATCTTCAAAAAGCGCGTATGATCCTTTATTTTTCAAAATTTTCGTGCGTCACAATCAGGGCTTCATTTCGAACAAATGAAAGCTCTATAGTCCTTAGACCTTCATTTTACACTTAAATAGTCTAAATTTCGCATAATATGAAAAGAAAAATCATACCGAATTGGAAAGAAGTCATAAATCTGAACTTCGGCTAGCTCCCATAGAAATAAATCCTTGATCCGTGTTATTTCTCTTACATTCAAGAATTCCCATGTTGCCAAAAATATATTTCAAATTAAACAAAACTTTTATGTTTTATGAAGAGCAAGACTTTAATATGTGTTTCAATGTATGAAAGAATTCTTTTACAGTAAAATGGTAAAAACTTACGTTTTATTCTAATCGTTATAATACCGTCTTTGTCACATATTGCGAAAACTGCTATATGCAAAATAAATCTCATGCTGGAAAGCACGAAAATCCGGCAATTTTTCAAGCAGAAGTAAAATTGCTGCAGCAAAAGACCAGCCGAATAAAAGGAAGTAGGATCGATAGAAGTATTTAAATGAATGGAAAATATTCGTTGGGGAACCACGAAACCATTTTTCATGCGATAAACCCAGACATTGGGATAAAAATATTTTAGTCTAGCTCCAAAAACATTCACGTTACAAATCGGAAAAGTAGGAACTCCAAACAGAAATAACATTTCCAGCCGGGAGAACAAATTTTTAGGATTGCTTTCTCTAGATGAAAATTTTTGTACGTTTCCTGCAACAATCGTTGTACGTTTAACTGGAAATATTCAGCTTAAAAATCTTTCTTTAGGTGAAAACTGAAAATAAGTTTGAAATGCAATGCAAAATATTGAATGACTATGTAAAATGGTACTGTTAGTATAGTGCTAGCTCTGGAAAGTTGACCTTAGACATTCACAATATTTACGTCCATTTTGGTTAACATTAGGTTAATACTATCTGATAATCTTAGGTAAAACCTTCCGTGTATTGACGCATGCGGCAGGTCTTCTCTGATCTTATCAAAATGAGGATGATAGGTAGGATAACAAAAAGGGGAAGAATAATAAGAAGAATTTTGAGTCGTATCAAACAAAATAGAACGATGCTAGTTTCAAATACATAAGTTTAATTGAACATATGGTCAAAAGGATAGCAAAAAAATGCAGGTTTTTAATTGAAAACTTCGGAAAGTTCCAACTCACAACCCAGCACCCCTTTTTTAAGTGGAATGGTTCGCGAGTTCTAGGCGCGCTTTTCAAGGACGGACAGTTGTTGGTTAATATTGGGTAATAGCAGTGGTTGGAAAAACTGCATTTCTTTTGTAGCGAACTACAACTACAACTACTTTGTTATAAATGTAGTTAACTACAACTACAACTACTTTTTTTGAAATGTAGCGACTACAAACTACTTTTGAATTGTAGTCGCTACTTCGCTTTTTTTTAAAGAATAAATAAATAAAAAGCATATGCCGTTTGAGGATTGACCGAAAACATTCAAAAAGTGGTTTACATTAATAAATTAATTCATTTGAATATGTAATAGAACTAAGAATTATCTTTAATTTATTTTTTACTTTTCCTTTTTGTTCCTTTTTTTTTTTGCTAAAATTTGTCCTTTTTAGACTTTTTTTACAATTTTTACGAATATTCGCCACAAGAAAAGGTTCAAAATTTAAATGATTGAAATAATTCAACCTTCAATTTTTTTTTTTAAATTCCTTGCCTGGGTAAGGGTATATTTAGGAACGTAAAAATTATTTGAAGGAATATAGAAATTATGATACCAAATAAACCAATGACATCAAACAGATAGAATGTATTTCGTCAAAATGATGTATCTAAGGATCAGCTCATATTTTTATGATTCTTATTTCTCATTGCGCATGCTTCTGTACTCGGGCAAGATTTGCACTAGTCAGAGTTAATTAAACCTTGTTTTTTTTTCCCTTCATTCTCTGTTTATTTTATTTATTTTTTTCATTTATTATTTTATTTTTTAATTTAAAAGTAGTTTCCAGAAATCGCTACAAACAATTTTTTGTATCGCGCTACTGACTACTCTACTTTTTTTAAAAAGTAGTGCGCTACACTACAAACTACTAAAAAATGTAGCTACTACAGTAGTTTCGCTACTTGTAGCGCGCTACTTCCGACCACTGGGTAATAGGCTCTGCATTGACTTTGCTTACTTTCTTAGTGGTTTTGCAAAAATATTCTAACTCAAATCCGCTGTAATTACCCTTTGCTATTACACGAAAAACAGGTAACCACTGCTAATGTTGGAGGCTAACTTGCCATAGCAGCACTGTAACAATGCTTCGTAAAATTTGTTTACAAGGTCACAAGAACAACTTTTGTACACTTTAATTAATAAATCGTAAAGAAGAAAGCATTCACCTTAGTAAGGAAACAGTTGATGAGAAGTCAAATGTGGGCAGCATATTTCATGTACTTGTTTCAATGTTAGAATGAACCACTTTTCTAATATGAAAGTACTATAAACTTTCTTACGATAATTTGAAGTAACAATGAAGATAGCTCAAATGGTTGACAAAACTATTTATACAAAATCCAGCGTTTTAACCCATTAATGCCTCACTTTTTTTCCCAAAGATATTTTGTATACTGGTTACGCGGCTACGGTAACACACTTTACAATGGTTAAGTGCTGCAATCTGTTAATGGGCGATTCTCTGTAAACTCGTCATTTTTCACACGAAATCTGTCCGGGCACGGTTTTTCGAAATGTTAAGTATAATTATAATACTATTGCTCAGAAAAGGAATCTATTACTTTGGTTTGAAAGAGGGCCTATTGAAGTTTGTGTTTTTCTGATAAATCATGATAGTGGGTAAGTCCCCCGCCTAGTATAACTAGGCAGGGGACTGTGCCAGGTGACTGTGTTTTTGCTCTTTGCTGCGTAATATCTGCAAAACTATTGGAACATAATTAGTTACGAGTCTACCTATAAATTTAGGCACAAATCGTGGACATAATAGCTAATATGTTTTATGATTCAATTAATTGACATTAATAAAATCACTTCCCAGAGGACTGTTTTCGCAACGACCCTGATGCATACTTTCATCACAAATGTGGCTCTCAAACTAAATAAAGTACCGTTTCAGCACCGTTCTCAGCAATTTCAGCAAATTCACACTGATTGCTTTAAACTTCATGTCAAAAAACATGTCAAAAAACATTTGCAAGAGTAACAGATTTTTTCTATTGGAGCTTTGAATTTGACTCAGGGACTATTTGAAAAATCTCCGGACAGAATTTACATGACAATTTTATGTTTTAGAAATACGTAATTAGACCTTATATTATGAAAAAAATATAGCTGCATTATTCTATTTTTAGATAATAGTTGTCAAATTTATGTAGTGTTGATAGGATTTTTGGAATATTACCTTGAAGTGTTAGACAACACGATTGGGACAGCCAGGGTACTGTGTTTTTAGCACTTATATAATTTCTAGAAAGAAAAATTAAATTGTTATCGCTCCAAATACAATTGGGCCACGAAGTATTAATGCTTTACTTGTATTAAGAGCGATAATTACTTTATTACACTTTATTATTTTTAAAATACTCAGTCCGGACAGCCAATTACCAGTTTACAGAGAATCGCCCTAATAATGAATTGAAACAACACAAAAGTAATAATTGGACACTATTATTTGGTTGAAATGTTCATTACTAAAATCGTTGAAACTAATAAAATTAGTAGGTTCCCACTACCCAGTTGTGTAAATTCACGATCTTTTTGATTGTATAATGTATATAATACGTAAAAATCTGAGAAAAGGCAGCACGGCATTCGGATTTTGGCGTGAGTGAGTTCTGTACTGTGGCATAATTTCAATGGACCTGTTGTTGGTGATGAACTATTACGCTTAAAAAATTATTCAACCCAGAATAACACCCCCAATCCCTTAATAATAGATATAGCTTTCACTTGTTTTAGTTAGGCCAAAGTAATACAATTGAAGGGCTTGGAGGATGAAGGGGCTAAGTTGCATTTTAAAAATTAAACACTCTGAACAATTGCAAGCAATGGATACAGGTAAGAAAATAAAACTTGGTACATCAAAAAGTAGATGGGGGCATTAGACCAATTTCATACGCACACTAACGACAAAAAAGAAAACAAATAAGCTACAACAATAAAACTTTGAACTTTTATTACTCGCAATTTCTGTTTTGTCACATTACTCCTTCATCTCCCTAGCCCTTCAATTTTATTAGTGGGGAGTATTAACGGTTGAATGAGTTAGCATTTTAACAATTAATAAGACGGAAGTAGTAGTTTTATTGAATGATTATATTCAAGTTCACAGCTTTTGACTTAATAGTTTTAGATAGAATGACTTTAAGCATATTCGACATTTCTAACTAATTAAAAGCCATTGGACATCTTTTACAAACTGTAATAATTTTTTAGGAAACTAATCATTTTTATCAAACTTTTCGCAATTTAAACTTTCTACATCTAAATGGAACCTAAAAGCTAAAAAAAAATGTTTCAGCCCCATGTCATTACAAAATTTAAAATACTGATTTAACAATTATATTAATATTATAACTTTAAAATATTAAAACTTCATGAAATATATCAATATTTCTAAAAACAGGGTCAAAATATATAATCCTCACTCCTTCAGTACGAATCCTTTGACATCTACTTTTTCACAAGAACATGATAAGTGATATAACCAAGAATCTTCCAGAAATATTCTTGTCATAGGTGAAACTGCTTCAAAGATCCTTTTCGTATTCCAGTATACAACTCATCACTATGTCATCCATTAAACTTTCCCCATGAGGATTCTATGGAGATAGAATCGTATGTATGAATAAGCTTCGCTCGGAAAAAATCTTTCTAGAGTTTCCCTCGGTTCTCATTTCCGATATTCCTTCTTTTTTCATCCTAATGAGGCTTTGAAATCTGCCGATTTATCGTCTCCCTAAAAGGAGATCAAATCTTTCAACCTTTGCAGCATCGTTTATGGGAAATCCGATTATATTTCTCATGTATAAACTGCTTTCTTTGAAGTGTATTAACATAGCAATGTAACTCGTTTAACAAGTGATTGAAATACCGAACCTTTATAAGTGACCCAATTTTGAAAAACGATTAAATCTTTCAACATTTTGCACATTTTTGTTTTCAATAAAAGTCCGATCATCTCAATGGGGTGATGGGACACTTCATAAATGGATGTATATCGGTGGGCGTGTATGTTCCTTACACAAATCCATAGTTTACGTCAGATCTTTGCTAATATTTTCCACAGAGGTCCTTTCATCCTCAGAAAGTTAGATAGGGAGGAGGGTGCCCCCAGAAACTCCGTAAAATGGAATACTTTTAGTAAGAATGGCTAATTTTTCTGTTTGCTGCATGATGGACTACTTGTTTCGCGCTTGGTTCATTGAGGTCGAATGTGAATTCATCCAATGTAAATACTATTAAGTGACAAGAAGTATATTTTACATACATTTTTGATTGATCGAAGTCATTGACTTTCACTGTTTTAGTAAGCTCATGTTTATTTCTTGAGAGGCATTCTAAGACTTCTTTCCGAATAAAATGTATGCGAGCAGAACTATTGCATTTTAGGTGTCATGGCTGAAGAAAAACCTTAAAAGTCAGCACAAGGCTTTTCTTATTCGAAGCATCATGTGTCTTGATACACAGCATGTGTAAAAGAAAATCGTTTGTCTTTGCATTCGAGTGATTCAAAGATATAAAACGCGTGAACGGACAAAATACAGCCCAGAAAACATTCTCTTTCGCTTTTAGTTTATATTAATTTTTCTGTAAATGCTTTATATATTTTTTTTGTGCTATTTAAATTCTTTTGAGAATTTGTACCATATACATATTCAGAAGACAGACGAAAATTTTTAATTCATGGGAGCCAAATAAATTGATTCTCAAATTTCATAGGAAAAGTCATGCATAACAGGGGTGTTGAAATTTTTTTTGTTCTAAAAAATACTGCCACCGAGGTCCTTTTTTAGTTGCCCGGGTAACCTCAGGATTTGCCGGAATCTGTGCATGGGAAACTAGAGGACTGCCATTCAATTGCGGAAAAACATGAATAGCTCGTCAAATTTACATGAAAAATCAGTATTTGTTAAATGAAGTAGAACTCCGAAGAATGAACAACGGTATGCAATGAATTACTTTCAGTAAAAGTTTAAAAACTTTTTTTACCATTTATTTAATTGCACCATTGAGATAAGGTGAATGCCGCTCATGGTAGGGTAATTTAATTGTGCTCAAACTTTAGATGGAGCATTTAATTACGACAAAAGTCACATGCATAGTTGTGCGGGCTGTTCATACTACTGCACGTGATCACTACATGTGGCTTTATAAGACAATTTTCAACTCTTTCAACATACTGTGGAAGCAAAACCGCATTTTGTTATCCATCCTGAATTTTCCTTAAAAGCAGCAAATTTCGACCCCTCATATCCTGTCTGATTTGAAGTAAATTATCTGAGTGATCATAATTATCATCACACAGTTGCATGTTGCATCTCATCAATCTTCCTTTGAGCTGGTGTCATATACTCATCAGCACACGTGAGCGCCATATCCTTTATCGCCCTGTTGGATTTTAATACATTATATAGTTGGCGTAACAAAGCACTACAGAAATAAATAAGCAGGAACGTACAGCTAAATGTGCATTTTTATAGATGTAATGAATAGATTAACATTTAGAAATTATAGTGCATACTTACATTCAAGTAAGATGTTGTATAATTTTAAGATAAAAATTGAAAACTTATTTGAAACAATACCTTGAGATCACTAAAACAATTTTACTTCTGACAATGACTATATCTTTACAGGACACTTACAATGATGCTTGCTGTAATAAAAAAGAGAATACAATATAGTTGTATGATATTAGATTGAGTGGTATTGTCCGATTTAATGCGTTTCCCCTGTATTTATCCAAGTCTTCAAATATTTACGTTAGAATTCAGCGAATTTACCCTTATGAACAAGATTAGACTAAAAACAAGACTTCAGTTTTTATTGATGAAACATTTTTTCCCTTTTATTTTTTAATGCATCACAGACCAAATTAAATTATTATTTTGATACGTAAAAAAGGAAAAACTGTAATGAAAAAAGTGTGAGAAAATCTATCGCTTTCAGCAAATGCATTCTTACATGGGCGTTTCTCGTAAATTGACTGTCCGGACCGAGTATTTCAAAAATAATAAAGTGTAATAAAATAATTATTTCTCTTAATTTAAGTAAAGCATTAATTCTTTGCAGTTCAATGGTATTTGAAGCGATAACAATTAAATTTATTTTTCTAGAAATTATCTAAGCCCTAAAAACACAGTCACCTGGCTGTCCTATAGTTTAACACTTAAAGGTAATGTTTCAAAAAACCTATTAACACTACATAAATATGGCAATTAGTATCTAAGAATAGAATAATGCAACTATATTGTTCTTATGAAATCAGGTCTAATTATGTATTTCTAAAACTTAATATTATCACGTAAGTTCCGTTCGGAGTTTTTTCAAACAGTTCCCTGCCAGAAATTCAAAGCTGCAATAGAGAAAGAATCCGTTACTCTTGCAAATGTTTTTTGGCGTGTAGTTTAACGTAATCAGTGTGAAATTGTCGAAATTGCTGAGAACGGGGTTGAAACGCTACTTTGTTTAGTATCAGAGCCATATTTGTGAGGAGAGTATGCATCTTGGTCGTTGCGAAAACAGTCCTCTGGTAAGCAATTTTATTAATGTTAATTAGTTTAATTATGAAACATATATTATTTATTATGCCATGTTGTGTTTAAATTTGAGGGTAGTTTCGTAACTAATTATGTCCCAATTATTTTTCAGATATTACGCAACTAAGTGAAAATAAACAGTCCCCTGGCATAGTCCCCTGTCATGATTTACCAGAAAAACATAAACTTCCATTGTTTCTCTTTTGAACTAAAGCAATAGATTCGTTTCCCGAGCAATAGTATTTTAGTTGTACGAACATTTCAAAAAAAGTTGCCCGGATAAATTCTGTATGGAAAATTACGAGTTTACAGAGCCCTCAAAACAAACGAAGAGTTATTCATAAAAAATAACTTTTCTCCTATCATTTCGATGTTGATATTTTTTTTTTCTTATTTAAATACCCAAGAATGATTTATACAATGGGCTGTAAAAAGAAAGAATAGTTTATGACCTGCAGTTAAAGTTTGCTCAGATAAAGCGCTTAGTTTTAATTCAATTAAGCTAAATTCCACTAAGGTCGAATTTTAACTGACACTGACATTAAATTACTTGTCTGCTTAACCAATCGTTATGACCCTTGTTTTCGAACTAAACCTCAAATAAACTCAGTGTTTGACCATGACTACCTAATCACTTCGTCTGCTTCTGTGCTTTTAATGAAAGTGCTCTGTTTACAGTTAATTTCTCGTGCACAGCTGAGCTCGACATCAGATAAATCAACAAAATAAGCTAGTTGTAATTAAAGCCAGCAAGGCATGGAATGAAATCAGCAAAAATCTAATGGTGACATTCCCTGTGCATACTCAATTCAGTTTCACATTTTCTGCGCCTTTTCCCCAAGATATTTTTACTTAAACTACAATATAAACAACAATCACTTTCACTATATTTTTTTGAAAAATTGAGCCAATTTTTCTTTACTTAATTTGAGGCTGTAAAAGACATTCCTATAGTGAAAGAAGTAGGCTTTTACACGTAATTTAAATGATCCTTTTTAGTATTAAAACAGACAATCTTATCACAACCGCGGTTCTTAGATTTTTCTGATGCTATAATGTATGAAACTGCCGCCCTTTCCAGCTCATTTCAAGTTTCCATATCAAGTTTTAGTTTATATCAAAGGGAAGCAAGGTGATTTTAAAAAACGTAAGGAAAGCTTACTACTGAGAAATACTATGCATCTTATTTACTTTGAAGGAAAGTAAAGATAAAAGAATCAGAACCCTCTCCTAGAGAAACTTTCAAAATTGACTTCAAAAATGGCAATTTTAGGCAGTTTTTGGTAATATCAGTAGAAAATTGAGGTTAGATTTATCTCACAAAAGTTTTTGAAATTGAAGTCTAATGTAATTTTGATGCGGCTAAGGGGTCAGGAATTCTTCCTTATTCTTTTCCAAAATTTAAACCTGAGAAACACAATTTCAAGCTATCTTTAGCACTGCTAAGGAAATGGAGTAGGTTTGCAGACTCACTACCGAAAACTTTCCATGTGAAAGTCTTAAAAACGCAATTTTAAGCTGTGATTGATAAAGAAGGAGAAAAGGAGACAGGGGGTCGGTAGTTCCTAAACGTTTCCCGAAACTGAAGTTATTTTTAGACTATATTTGAGAAGGAAGGGTTCGGGACCTCTCGCGTGGAAATTTCCAAAGCTGAAAGTTTACCCAATGTTTGGTGACGTTAATTAATGGGGGAGTTTGAGACGTTTAGGAGAAAGATCAGCGCTCAGTGGCCACCTCGAATTTTTTTTACTGAAGTTTCAGAAACGCTATTGTTAGCCTATATATGTTGAGACATTTGGAGAAATAATTGGAAACTGAAGGCGGAAATATTCACTCTTAGGTTATGTTTGGTGATGACATTAGGGGAGGGGAACATTTGGGGTACCCCCCCTTGTTTAATTTTCAACTTTGAAGCCCTAAAATCCTTCAGTTCAATTTTCTTTGAAGATGTCAAGGGAGGTTGTGGGAGATCGCAATTTTAAAGTCGAAAATTTTTAAATCTAAAATTTAAAAACTTTTTCTTTCCAACTTGTTCTTCAATGTTATAAAGTTTTTAACTAAACTCACATCATTTGATTTTTTACTTCGATTAATTTACTTTGTGATACTCTTGTGTATAAGCTGGGAATACCAGTCCCCCCCCCCCCAAAAAAAAAACAGGTCGCTAAGACCCCTAACAACCTCCTTTAAAAATTTCAGTAGCGCAGTCTGTGTCGTGATCTCTTTCCCAATGGGCACTCTGGGTACGTGCCCAGAGCCCCGCAATCAATAGGGGCTCCTAGTTCCAGATGTAGACTTATTATCTCAACATAAAAAAGAAGTAGCATACTGGAGAAATGCATTTTATTTGTCATTTAAAATGTGACTATAGAGATAAAAAGAAATCAGGAACTTCGCTTTTTTGAATTTTCTTTTTCTATTCTAAAAAAATGTTAGGTCATAGGTTCCTCATGCAGGGCCCGATTAAGATATTAGGAGGGGGCGGGGGGAATCCAAACTCTTTTTGGGGGGGCCCTTGTCGTCAGACCTTGCAATATTAGCTACAACAATTGTAGACATTTGGGGCCCTAAACAGCGAGGCTCCTACGCCACGGCCTTCGGCTAAGTTGGCCTAAGGTCCTAGCCCCTATTGGAGGCCCTGACCCGATCCTATTGTGCCCAGGGCCTCCACTAGGTTAAAGACGGCCCTGGTCGTGACACCCTCTCTTCCCTTTGTGTGGTTTCTTACCTATTTACTTTGAATGTATGTTACTTTTTACTTCGTTAATTTTTATACCTTTTATTCAATCATAAGATAGGCCGCATTAAACAGTTGATCTCTGAAGTAATGGAGGGGTCGTGGCACAGACAACACCAGAGAAACTTAAAAGGGGTGCTTTAAGTACTGTTTTTCTTTTTTTGGGGGGGTGGGGTCTCTTTTGATTATTTTCGTGGTATTGGGGGGGGGGGGGTGCTCCATTGCTCTTGGAGTACGCGACCCCTGAATAACCGACGCTGTGATTAAGATGTGCTCTGTCTTCTTGAAACAATCCCTGCTATATAATGTGTGAAAAAATAGTTTCCAAACAAAAGTTTTCGAATGCTTGAAACAACTCTTCCACCACATAAATTTCATTTTGACTTACGAAGAGAGAATCGGTAGTATCGCCATCTACTGACAAGTCTTATAGCTAAAAGCAGAACATAAAATTATTTATGCAACTTCTTTCTTATACTTTCTCAATGCATAAAATTAACAGCTGGATAAAACGAAGATTTAAAGTGCTTGTTTGGGGGGGGGGGGGTAAAGAAAGTCTGGTTCAATAAAACTTCATCTACATCGGGGCACGTGCCTCAAAGCGATAAAATTAATAATATTTAATTCATTTTTCTCTAACATAAAATTTCTTCCTGCTATCTTGCGAACAACATTCAATTTTATGAGCAAATTTCAGGCTTATAAAATTAAAAAAAATAACTTGCACCAATTTTTTCTCCCTTTCGTAAAACCTGGAAGTAAAGTCATAACAAACAAGCCTAGCTTAGCCAACTATTGTACTCAAAATTTTACAAATCACAAGGTACACCAATTTCTTGAAAATAATTTTCAGTGAGCTACAGCTACACTTACAGAATGAGAATGAACAATTAGGAATTTTTTGTCATAATATTATTATACGTATAGCATGCATTTAAGTGTGCCTGTATCTTCAGAAATGTTTTGCATCAATTGTTTCATTTTAAAACCGTATCCCTGAGTATTGTATAGTTTTTAGAGTAAAATAAGATATCACGCCACCCCTCCCTTCCCCCCAAATTAAAGTTTTATGAACATTTTCAGAATTTTTCTTTCCATTGCACTTTTGTACCTGATATTTGAATAAAATCCCTTTTGTTTGCTCTCAGAGTAATATTGAATTCAGAGGACCATGCGAAAGAAAACATTTTACTCACTGGTTTGGAATGCATCGCGATTCGTCGATTGATTCTTCTTTGATAGTATCAGTAATTACATTTAAAAAAAAGTATGTGAGTGTTTGTGTGTATGCCTATATGAGTCATTTCAATCAATGAAAAAGACTGAAAAATTATGGACCTCTTTGTCATCTTATGAAAAATGGAATTCATCTTAAGAAAACAACAAAGCAACAGACGCGATATTCCCAATAATATCAATAATATTAATAATATAATAATAATAATAAGAATAATAATAATAGTAGTAAAAATAATAATAATAATAATAATAATAATAATAATAATAATAATAATAATAATAATAATAATAATAATTTCTGAATGCTTCCATAAAACTTATTTGCTGAGAAACTGATGAACTGAGAAACTATTCATGAAATTCGGTTCAAAATGGGCTTGTACCATGGAGGAATGCACCTCAAAGTGTTTTTTCGAAGTCTCGATTTCGTTCCTTTTCTATTCCAAATTCAAAATCATTTTCCCCACAAATTTGATGATATAAGGAAAAAAATATTTCATGCACATTTTAAGTTTTAGGTAATTCGAAAACTTGGACTTTTCTGAATTAGAGGAAATTTATTCAAAAGTTCTATGCGCCTTAGAAAAGAGAGAAAACTGTTTTTAGAAAAGTAGAGCCGGCGCCTACCTTAAACGAGCCAAGCAATTCTAAAGGATTGAGTTTGAGAATAAAAGCAAAAATTATAGATGAATAGATCTCATTTTTGCAACCAAAATTAGCGTTTTATTTACGCTTTATTATTATTTTATTTTTTCATTTATTCATCTATTTTTTGCCATATTTTCGTCTTTTAGCCCCTATGGTTTTTACATTTTTTAAAGAAATTTTCTAAAATAATACATTATTCTAAAGCGATCTAAGGCTGTTTCATCAAATATGGTTCAAATTAAAATACTTTCACGGTTAAATAAATGTTGTCTGAATTATTTTCGTCTCTTCTATTTCCAAAGCAACATTTGGTTTTAAAATCAGATTTAAACGTTTGAAATTTTTCATAATTCTGTAATCCTGTTAACACTTTACCGACCGGGCGTCGATTAATCGACGTTTTGTTCCCAGCGCTTACCGACCGGGCGTCGATTATTCGACGTTTGCTCTCCGCCGCTTACCGACCGGGCGTCGATTAATCGACTTTGAACCGATCTGTGGATTTTATAGTTTAACAATAAAATGGAAATTGGACGATCTGCAGCTGAGCGGGCGGTGAAAGGGCATAGGATGTTCGAATCGCTACCGGTCGGTAAAGTGTTAAAATACAAGCTTCAGCCCACTGTCATAAGAAAGCTTGTACTAGATACCTTTTTAATGACATTCATAGGTAAATCAGATGAATTCTCGTTGCTTAAAGTTAATGTCACTTGTCATTAATTTCATTTGAGTCATCTCCTATCAATTGCTTCAAAGAAAAACTACAGGCGGAATTCTATTTCTGTCACAACAAGCTAAGAAAAGAGAAATATGAATACAAAAGAATAATTACCTTCTTGAAGCGCAATACCATCGTATATATATCACTCGGTGTGCCTCATATGTAACGTTCTGTGGGGTGAGTTCTCTTTCGTTGTTTCTTATAGAAGACACCATTTATCACTGGTTTCGGATTCCTCAGCATTATATTGCCTTTCGTGTATTTTCTCCTATTTGTATGAAAATGCGTTGAAAGCATTTTTCATCTTCACAGATTGTAGTAGAAATGGGGTATAAGTCATTTTCATTTGGTAGAATTAAACATTCAAAGATAATTTGCTAAATGTTTTCACTATTAGTCATTAAAATAATCATTAAATCAACCTTCCTTTTGGCACACTTTTAACCCATTAATGCCTGACATTTTTTCTTCCGAAGATATTTTGTATACTGGTTACAAACAGTGTTTAATGGACAGGAAAAATAATAAAAAAATATCATGTGAAAAATAATGTTTTTATTAAGGAAAGAAAAATCGTCCCTTAAAAGTTACGATAGACCCCAGAGGGTACATACTTTTTTTACTAAGTTTTTTTATGCCTACCATATAATATTTAAAAAGACATTTTATAAGAAGAAATAAAATCAGCAATTAACATAAACTGAGAAGCTGGAAATAACTTTGAAAACTTACTTTTTTTTTGAGATTGTGAACGATGTAATTTTTGATAAAGATCATATTAAAACTGCTACAGAACACACTTTACAATGGTTATGTGCTGCAATCTGTTAATAACGAATTGCAACAATACCAAGGTACTAATTGAACACTTATTTGGTTGAAATGTTCATTTTGGGGAAATTCAGACCCTTTTTTGGACCGTCCTTAAAAAGGGACGCTAGGCATTAATGGGTTAAAGAAAAATATGAATGAAATACGATTACATGTATAAATAGAGGAGACCGATTGGTTACAGAACCAGTTTCCCATATTTATTAGTCTAAGATCCGACAGGTTGACCTACCCTCATCGAGTTTCATAAAAAGTTATCAAAATAAAGGTAAAAATTTTGCAAGAATCTGCAATTTATCTGCGGTGTTTTGAAATTTAAAACCAGATCTAAATCTATTACAAATGTAGTACTTATTCTACTCAAAACTCTACATTTTCACAAAAAAATCGTATTATGTGATCAAGGAATTATATGCCTTCCTGAATTATGTGCCTTTAAAAAATTCTGCAAAAAAACTGCAGAAAATCTGCAGAATTTCTCCATCATTGAAATTTAAAAATCCCGACAACCCTATAAAAGGAGCACTTTTGCTTAGACAGCTTTTCGTGTTTGTAATATTTTTATGTATATTTTTATACATAGCATATTAAGAAACCCAAGTAGGATCTTGTACTATATGGCTACCCGTCGTTTTTGCACCGACGTCAAAAAATATGTTTAAAGTTTTCATTTTGTAGAACAAATTTTCAACTGCAGTTTTGAAGTAGTTTTTTGACCAGTGACAAACTGCTATATGATTTCTTTTTGGACCTCAAACTTCGTAGTGTCCCTCTTTCAAATTGGCAATCTGACAACGTCTCTCCACCAAACCCAGACCTGCTCACCGGCCCATGCAGGGGACCCATGCAGCACATGGTGGCGCAGCGAGACGGGATCTGCGACAGTCCCGCTGCGCCACCATACAGGAAATGTCGGCGAAAGAGCAGACAACACTGCAAAAAATGAGCTGTTGCTTTACAGTATAATACTGGTAGCAGAAGTTCCAATTTAAAACTAAAATACACAGTATAAACTGTAAAACTAGCAATTTTGAAGTTTCTTACTGTAAAGTTAGCAATTTAACAGTTTATTGCTATAAAATTTAGCTGTATAATGCTGTAAAAACAACAGTATAATACTGACATTAGAGGTTCCAGTTTAAAACTAAAATGCACGGTAATAAACTAAAATTTGCAGTTTTGCAGTTTAGTGCTGTAAAATTAGCAATTTTACAGTTTATTGCTGTAAAATTAGCAATTATACATTTTATTACTGTAAAATTAGCAAATTTTACAGTTTATTACTATAAAATTAGCTGTATTATGCTATAAAAACAACATTCATTTTTTACAATGCACACATGCATGGCAGCGCGCACACACACTCACACTTATCGCAACTCGTCATTGCGAAAAACAGTTTGAATTCCATCTGTCAAAATTAAAAAAAAAAGCTGTTTTCTTTCAAAAGTTTTTGACATTCAGATTTACTTTCATTTTTCTGAAAAAAAGGTGAATTCATTTGTTCCTGTTTTACTGTAACCTATAACCGATTATCCTAATTGGTTCAAAATACTTAAGCTGTTTTAAGTAAATCTATCCCAGCATTCACAAGCTATTCAATCATTAACGCTTCATAGATTTCAGTCCCCGAAAGTTGTTCTTCACTATGTGAAGATGTACACTTGACTGCTGAATCTGTTAATTACGAAAACAACTTAAAATTGCACATTCTCATTGTATCTAGAGTAGAGCTGGGAAAAGTGAAAAGAAAAGGAGTCACTCTCAATAATAAAACTAGATTTCTGTGTAGTAAATTTTTTTACCCATTGTCTCGTGATTTCACAAGCATTTTATATTGTTAATGCGAAAAGTACCACTTTCAAGAAAATATAACTCTGAAAAATATTAATTTTACTTACTCATGCATTAGACTTAATATATCAATGTGGAAAAATGAGTGATGTATCTAGAAAATTCTCTATGATTCCTGGAAATTAGTTTCCAAAATTTCCATTTTTTTTCTTGTGATTAGATTTTTACAAATCAGGGGTAATTAAACTTGATGTAAATTATGAAAGATGATGTTTTGCAATATAGCTATGATAACTGACAAATAGTACTTGGGATTTTGCATGTAGGGAAATGGGGGGCAAAGTGAAATAGCGAGCAAAGTGAAATACAAAGATATATTCAAAATTTGCAGCAGTATTTTAACTAAGTTCGTAAACATATAGTTGATTCCTGTCAAAAAATAAGTTACTCCAACGATTTAAAAAAAAAATTTACAAGCCATTTTCAAAATTTGATTTGCTCTATTGTAAATTCATGTTTATGGAAATTGCAACATCGTGAAGGACTTGCGCGAATGGGCTGAAATTTTCAGCAAATGCAAAGTAGGGTATGATATGCAAATGATTAGAATTTTAGACGCGTAGCGCATTCGTACGCTGAGCAGCGCCCTCTGAACGCCGGATTTATCTGAATAAATAGACGGCTGCAGCAAGGCGTGTATGGTTATAGGTGGTTATCTGCTTGTGATAAACGTTAGATCAGACGTTGCGCATTCCTCTTCGACAAAAAAGAGCGAGGTTTCAATAACTTACGGAGTTTGAACGGGGAATGATAATCAGCCTTCTTGAAGCTGGATTGTGTTATCGCGAAGTTGCCGCTCGTGTGCAGCGTAAGAGCAGCACAGTGATGCGTGTTTGGAAGCAGTGGATGGACGAGCGTCGGACAACTCGGAAATCCGGGAGTGGACCCCGAAATATGACGTTAGCGCGCGATGATAGACACCTGAGCTGCATGGTACTGACGGACCGTACAGCTTCTTCTAGACCACTGGCATCACAGTGGTCAACAGCTACAGGTGTTTCAATGTGTGCTTCATCAATTTGTAGACGTCTGCTGCAGCGTGGACTGCGCGCAAGGACTCCTTTATACAGGAACCCGCTCACGCAAAACTATCTCCGCCTGCGGCTACAATGGCCCAATCAGCATAAGGACTGGCGTGCTGATTGGCGGTATGCAGTATGTTGTGTTTTCTGACGAATCCCGCTCTAATTTGTGGCACCATGATGGCCGCATTTCCGTCCGACGCTATGCCGGTGCACGCCACCTTCCAGTGTGCATTACCAAACGTCACAGTGGACGAACACCTGGAGTCATGGTCTGAGGTGCCATGTCATATCAAGGACGATCTCAATTGCTACGAATTGTAGGTAACCTGACCAGCAACCGGTATATAAGTAAAGTTCTACAGCCCCAAGCTGTCCCCTTCCTTCAAGGCTTGCCTGGCTCTGTATTTCAGCAGGCAGGATAATGCACGCCCTCCTGTCGCTAGGACTGTTCAATTCTTCATTGCATCGCAGCAGGTGCAGCTTCTTCCCTGGTCAGCGTATTCCCCGGATTTGTCGCCGATCGAACATGTCTGGGATTTCATTGATCGGCGTCTCGTTCGTGATTTACGTCTTGTTGCTTCTACAGACGAACTTTGGGTTCGCATACAAACAGTATGGAATGCTCTTGAGCTCTTGATCAAGCAGACATTAAAAATTTGTTTGACTCCATGCCACGTCGCGTAGCAGCACTTATTGCAGCGCGTGGTGGCTACACAAAATACTAATTTCAATATTTTTTTATTGTTTGTTGGCTTTCTAAGTTTAATCATTTATTTGTACCACTATCACTAAGCTGTGTATTAAATTTCATTCAATTATGACGTTTTCATCATGATGTTGCAATTTTCACAAACATGAGTTTCATATTCGTGGTTTTTCAAAATTATTTCTTGTTGTTATAAAATAACAAAAAAAATTTATTATCATTTTAATTATTAATTAAGATCTACTGATGATGTCCAGTGCAGTCCTTATTTAGTTTATATTTGGCATTTTTTATTTTTAATGCTCAATGTAATTTGTCAAGTGCACGCGGGGCAAAGTGAGATAGATCATTTCGTTTACTTATTCATTCATTTATAAAATTGCGTGCTTATTTCTTCATTTATTAATTTATTCACATTCTTTTATTTAATTATTTATTTATTTACTCATGCATTAACTCATTTTCTTATTAATTCTCTACTTTATTCACTCATTTATTTTTCTCACATATTAATTAATTAATTTATTCATTTACTTACTTATTCGTTTATTTTTCATTAATAATTATTTTTGTCGTTTATTTACGCATTCATTTGATAAAAACTACTGTTAATCGTCGAATAGAAAAGTTTTCAGAGCAAAAATATTTTGTTTTTCGCTTTGCCGCGTGATTTTTTGAAGTGAAAATTTTTCATATTTTTTTTTTAAGTACAAAATAACTGCCAAAGATGAAAAATAATATTTCAACGAAAGTTGTAGAAAAAAATACATTATTCCTTCTTTATATACAATTATTTTTAGAACACATTTCCCATTTGTTCCTTTTGAAGCAGGTGAGTAAACTTAACTATTTCACGTTTGCCCCACATTCCCTTTACATTATATCACCAAAAGTATTGGAGCACATTCAAATATTCATTTTTAAGGATTTCTTGATAAATAGGAGACTATTTGTTCGGTAACTTTTGGCACATAAAAGGTGTGCTCCAGCTGTCCAGCCGTCATTTTCCAGTAAAAATGAAATCACACATGCATTTCGGGAACGAGCAACACAATGAGGAAAACGAAAATAGTTTTCGATCATCCTTCACCATTAATCGCTGGTAATAAACTGTAAATTTTTGAAATTAATGTATATGCTCTGTAAGGATGCACCGATAAGCAAATTTGCCGATTACCGATTACCGATTAATCGGTTAATGATAATCGGCCGATTAATCGGCAGAGCAGATTAATGATCAGGATTAATATATTTTTATATTACCAATTTAACCATCACTATTTTTTCCTTTTCTTTTACAATTCCGATTTCAGAAATTGTTAATTATTTATTTCTGAAAGAAGATTTCTTTTTCTCCATTTTTTTTTTTCAATTTTCCTAAAATAATTTCTAAATTTTATCAAATTTCTTTGTACCAATTTTCCTATTTTTGTGAATAAAATTACATTAATACATCAGACATGAAAATTATTTTTTAAAAATAGGGGAAGCTGTGGTGAGAACTTTAATTTAAGGGAGTTCTTAATTGAAATTTATTTTTCAATTATAAGTAATCATTTAATTCACGACTTTAACTCTTTGAAAATTATAGGTTATCTAAAAGCATTAAGCTGAGGAGAAAAGTATCGGAACATGATAAATATTGCAACATGGTCTATATGTGAATATTTATACAAAATAAGAGGATTAAATTATTGATTCATCTATATCAACTGAGAGAATTTTTTTTTAAATTTGTATTTCATTCTTCGTTCTATTTGTTTTGTTTTTACTAACTACACTTTAGTGTTACTTTAATTAAATACACTACATGTTATACTTGCATTTGCGGAAAATTATTTATTTCTTGTTGATAAATTTATCCATCGTAGTTTCTTGTTCAAATATCCTAGAAGTAATTTTATTTAAAACATATTTTACAGCTGGTGATCAGCAAAAATTTGACTGATTATAAATGATATGAAAGATTCATGTTTTCGCATTCCAAATTAAAAGTTCGGGAATTTAACAGAGGGTAACCTTTTAATATTCTAATCAGTTTTACGCATTTTATGAACTATTTTTTTTTTACTCTGTACGCTTTCACAATGCATGTTATAGTATGGATTGCAGAAAATTACATTTATTTACTGTTAATAAAATAATTTTTCATTGTTTCTTGGTGAAGGTATACAAAAAAAAAAAAAAAAACAATACTAAAAGTTTTTTTTTTTCGCCGATTAATCGGCAAGATTTTGCCGATTATGGCCGATTAATCGGTAAAACCGATTAATGAATGATAGGTAAATTAATCGGTGCATCCCTAATACTCTGTACAACTCTTTTACATATTTTCATGAAAGTACCACTTATTCGGGAGGTTATAAGTATTTCTTTCAAAAATACGAGTTTCATTTGAAGGTTTTTATACTCATAACATGCAGAATTTATTGTCAAAAATTACCAAACTTTCAGAAAACTTCACGGTATGCAAGAAAAACATATTACTTGAATTTGAAATAAAAATATTGAAAATTTGATGAAATACGAACATTTAAAGCAATTAATTTTGCACTGTACAGTAGGGTGGGGCGAAAAATAAAGAAAAATTTCATATTAACTTCTAATAGTTGCCAAAAGTTGTCTTTGGTGTTAGTTTGCTTTTATGCAAATTTTGAGAAAAATCGGTTAATATCTCCAGAGGACGCTGCGATTGCAAAGTTTTACCATAGCTTTTATAGGGACTTTATGGTTAAAATATGAAAAACAAAGCCGTCAGATAATCTCATTGCATTTTTTTTTTTACTCATAAGATATATTCATGCATTCATAGCATATGAAATAACTCACAAAAATTATTTTACATGATATATTTGTATTTCAAGCATCTTAAAAAGAAACAAAACAGTGAAAAATAGTGATTTTTAGGACAATATTAAGTAAAAACTAAATTTTTTTTTAACAAAATGTGACATAAAAATTATGCCCCAACCTACTGCACAGGCACGAAATATGACAATTTATAACCTTCATAATTTAATCCCCAGGTATATGTGGCAACTCATTTAAAAATTCCACCATAATATCTTTAAAATTTAAAGATATCAGCGATTGAATAAACTATATTTTATAGATTATCGGAAGCGCAATGAATCATAAGAGATAGCTCAAAAATAATCTAATTATATCAGTAATCACTACTGTCTGGTTTTCTGAGTTAAAACCTTCCACGTATTTGCACATGCGTCAGGCCTTCTCTGATCCTACCAAAATAGGAATGATAGGTAAGATAAAAATAAGGAGAAGAATAATAAAAAGCATTTTAAGCTATATCAAACAACGTAGAACGATGCTTATTCCAAAGACGTAGTTCAGTTGAATGTGTCAGAAAGGTAGACCAAGAATGCAAGTTTTAAATTGAAAACTGAGGAAAGTTCCCACTCACAACCCATCACCCAGTGCCGGACTGGCTATGTGGGAATTTGGGAAAATGCCAGAAGGGCCGGTCCTTTCCTGATCCAAAAAGGGCCGGCCCATATAAACCGGATTTTTTTTAATCAAAAAAAAAAGTAATTTCCGTAAAACTACCAAATACAAGGCCGCCGAGATGGCAGGAGCAAAATTTCTAGAGTTCGACTGCAGAAAGGAAGCGGGCCATCTATTTCTAAAGGACCGCCAAAGCAAAAAAACGAGCTGATGAATTTTAACGCGAGTATTTCAACAATCTACTGTAGATGTACTTCTGAATGACCAACAGTTTAGGTCAATTGTCTGTCAGATCTTTAGAAGGGTTCGTAGTCATTATGTGCGTGGTTCTCTTTTGTGCCTAGTTAGCAAAAAGGATACGAAGTCTTGTGCCAACTCTTGCCACCTGCTAGCCCCGGGTGTAATGAATGTAATAGAACGGTTCGTCAGGGAAGACAGTTCTTCATCGTTCAGACGCCCTTCTTGGGGTAAACACTTGACATATTTACATTTTTAATTTTTTTATTAAAATGTTATTATAAAACTCCCTTCAAAATGGGGACAATAACGTAGGCCTGTGGAATACGCTTTAAATAGATAAGAAGTTAAAATACAGTCAACAGGGTTTAAAATTTTTACTGAATACTAAGATTAAATTTTTGGAGCTATCAATTTGAAAAATTGCCGATCCTCTAAACGTACCAAAAGATAAACTACAATACAATTACGGTTTTTTTTTTTTCAAAATATTTTTCGGTTTTATCCCCCCCATCTCTTTGCCCCTATATCATCAAGGCCTTCCAAAACTGCTCGTTTAGAGATAAAATTTCGAAAACGAATTTTCGAGAGAGTGTCTCCGATCCCAGATTTTCGTTTTTAAGATTTCAATTTCGAAAAAGGTCTCTCCCTGGAACCTCATTTAAATTACCAAAGATTGTCTAAATTGCATTTTTAAGAAGATTAATTCGAAAATGTTTCTCGAATCCTCGTCCCCTGAATTTTACCAAAAATCGTCTAAAACTGCATTTTTCGAGCTACAATTAAAAAAATTTCCCGGGGAGGACCGCCTGGACCCCCTTTTCTATACTATTAATTGATGTATAACAGATGACCTTTACAAATTTCGATTTGGAAAACGGAAGGTTGAGTATCCCCCTCGAATTTCCTTCCCCCCCCCCCGCCCCCCAACATTTTCGAAGATTAGTTTTAAAATACATTTTTAAAACTGCAAAATTCGATTTGAGTAATAAATACACTCGCGATTAAACATATATCAAATTGCATTCTGCTACTGCCCTCAGTGTGGTCTCAGTAAATAAATTTCAAAATTGTTTGGGTATAATAATTTGAAGAAGTTCATGATTTTAGCTCATCGGCAGACACTCCCCCCCCCCTTCCCCACCGGGGCTGCATCTGAAAAAATATGCCAGGGCTGAATTTTCATCCCAGTCCGTCACTGCCATCACCCCTTTTTAAGTGGAATGGTTCCCGAGTGCTAGGCGCGATTTTCATGGACGGACAGTACCTAGAACGATTGCAAGCATGTGTTGCCAGTTCGTGTTGACATTTTATTCATTTATTTGATTAAAAGCTTCATATCTCAACCTTAATTGCAAAAATAAGGAATTTTTTGCCAGAAGTGAATTCATATAATTTTTGATAAATATATTGCCCTTCCAGAACTCGCGCCATGAGCAAAATACTGCATCAAAAAGAAAAAAAAATCTTTTTTTTTTTTTTTGTTTTTATTTTATTTCATTATATCTTATTATTTGTGTAACAGTCGATGCTTGAAATAAATAGTAAATGAAATATTTGCAACATTTTTTGTTCCTCTATTAATATTTTTGAAATTCAAATGACATAGCAAGATCAAGAATAAAAGAAACATGTAGAGAAATAGATCACTTTTATTTACCTGATATAATTTGGAAAACTGGGGTGAAATAATTTGCTTTTTTGTAAGTTCAATTACAAGCCCCTACACATTCATCACAGTAGCTTCTTTCTGACATACATTGCTTTGCTTTGTACTACCTGATTGTAGATTGTTCAACAAATCGTTAAAATATCTTTCCAAAGACATATCTGAGAACGAAAGGAGTTTCGGTACTTTTCTCGCCCCCCCCCCCCCCCCTATTCATTCCATAGCGAACTGAGTCATGTTTTTCTCAAATAGTACAGCAAGATAAATTACCTTTTGAAAAACATTCAAAATAAAAACGAAAATATATTTTCTCCTAAACAAAAAGCTTCCCCTGGTAGGACGCTTACGGTGTTTTGACGGGAGTAACGTCTGGGGTAAGTTATGATCAATGAAATTAATAGCTCTTCTTTCCAATTGCGACGTTTATTAATTGAATACTAAATACCTTTTGCAAGCTAAATTCCATAAAAGATTTTTCTTTCAAAAAAAGCATTCTCATATGTATATAAATTAAAAACATGTGTACTAAACAATCTAAGTTTCATGAACTACTTTTTTTAATTATTCACTGTCTCTGTCTAAAATTCATAATCATAATATATTTTTCATAACTTTGATTTATTAAGTGTTTTCAAAATGCCAACTCATTTCAGTAACATGTGAAGAGATTTGTGACTTTGTCGTCGTCTATTCGCATGCAAAATATAAGAAATTAGAAACTGCTTTGATTTTTTTCATCCAGATAGAATTGGTGATGGATATACTGCGCAACCCCGAAAGCAGCGCCCAGCACCGTTGAACGGTTCTATTTTAAAAGAGGGTGACAAATTGATTTAGAAAATGCCAGAATCAAACGAATACATAACGAATCCAACGAAAAACAAAACAAAACAAAGCAAAGCAAAATTCCCTCACATTCCCACGTTATCTCTGTTATCACTATCACCTCCATTTTAATAAAATCAGTGGACCCGACGCATGCACATATTTGATGAAGGTCGCCGGATAAAATATTAAATAGTCGTCGTTGGTTCTGCAAACTGTGAAAACCTTTTGCAATTTGTCTTTTAGCCTTGCTGTTTCACTTTATCCAGATATTAGCCTAGATTTTAATTGCATATAAAATTTTAATATGCTATTAACATGCATATTAAGCAATTGTTAACGCGAGGGAGTGCTAGTTTAATAATGTCGCCGGTCACATAAGGGGATATTGAAAGGAAGGAATCCCCTCCCCCGTTTGAGAAATCGATATATATTTTTATGTAAAATAGGTGTAATTCTCGTTGGTTGCTTGTATTGGGTTTTACAGCGTAACAGCCTTAAGAGGCTATATTGTGCCAAAGGATAGTTTTGTTCTTGTTGTTTTTGGATAAAACTTGTATTGACTTTATGCACTTTGACACCCCCCCCCCAAAAAAAAAAAAAAAAAATGAAATGACGAACTTAAAACTCGAAATTGGAGTACGGAAAAACTCATGAGAATTAGTTCTAATTTATAACTGAAAAAAGAGTGGAGGATGTAATTGCTATTACTGCCTTACCTTTTTCAAACTATTGCTAGATCGTTTCAAACAGTTCCAAATGACATTCCTTCATCATTAATTTACTAATTATTTTGTTAACTCAGTTAGTCAAGAAGGTTGGAAGCAAGCTAGAACTTGAACTGTGAGTGTGTTATCATTTGGGCACTTAATCTACTTGCCAAAAATAGAAAATGTCGATATTGAGCCCATTTGTAAGACACGAGTTTAAGATAAGATTCAACTCCCTGTTTTATTTGATAAAACCTTCATTCTTATCTGAACTTTGATTGCTCCACTATCTGTTTGAATTCCCACGCTTAAATATTATTTTTACACATTATTTTCTTAATTTACGAAACTCGACATTTATACGTGACTACATCCAGCTATGATAATGCACGTATAATGTAAAAAGATATTCACATCAACAATGTAATTTAGCTAAATCATTTTGTTTCCAAATTAATTGCTCATATTTTTTAAGAAATAAACTATGATTTAGCACTAATTTTGCTTTTTACAATCGTCAAACTTAAAATTTCTAATTTCACAAGACAGTTTAAACCATTTTCCCCTTCATTTGTAGTTAAGCAAATAACCATCCGCTCTTGCTTCTGAATAGCAGGAATTTGCTACTACCAAACAAAGCAGCAATATCGTATCTGTAATTTATTACCTATGTGTCTCAAACAGGGATGTCATTTCAAGTTTTTCCAAGGGGGGGGGGGAGGGTGAAAACTCAATGCAATTTCATCGGAAATCAGCAAAAACCACGCCCACTTGTATGTAAATACGTTGATTTCTCAAAGTCAGGGGGGGCAATTGACCCCCCTGCCCCCCCTAAATGACGGGCCTGGTCTCCAAAACGACCCATCAACTCTAGCATTGGCTTGGTTAGTAAGCTGGTTTACCCTTAATGTGAATTGAAAACAGCGAAATAAGTTTTAGACTTAGTACAACTGTTAACTACTTAAGTTTCAAAAGTGCAATTTGAAAAATAACTTAAGCGCCGAAGACTTTGATGTTCGTACAACTGGTGGTTTTGTAGTTAGCGAGTTTTATGCAATGGACACGAAAATTTGCATAAAACAATGTGTTGAAACTTTCCCATTTAGAGTTCTTAAAAATTTTTCAGTATAACAATTCGAGTATTTCAATACTTTAGTCGTTCGCCTCAAGCGTTACAACAATTTGATTCTGATTTTACAATTTTTCAGTTGCAACAATTTCAATGTTTTAAAACTTTCGTTATTTCACTTCAACTGTTACTACAATTTGAAGCTGATTGACCAATTTCAAAGATTCAAAAATCTGCCGCATTCATATCTGCAAGCTCATTACTGGTTTACTAAATTGCAGCATCAACTCAAAGTATATCCGAGCTTAGCATTATCTGGGATTACATAGATTCGCTCACAAGTCTATTGTAAGCTAGAAAAGAGATGTTTGCGTAGAAAACAAGATATTTATTTCCATGGCGACGACAATTGTTATACGCGCTTCTAGCAAATTAATAAAATTCCGGAAATGGAAGTGAAGATGAATTTTCTCGTTTGAGAGAATGCTGGGTTTCTCTTCGTTTACTGTTAACAAAGATTTAAATTTTATTCTTTTTATAATATTTGTCCAGTATTTCATTTCAAAAGACTTACACTTTGCAAGTCATACTGAGTTGCACTCAGCCATTCCAGTTCACTTGTGCAATTTAAAAATGTTTAATATATTTGACTTGGGGGGGGGGGGATAAAAAAAAAAGGCTCAGTGCTGCAATCTTATATTCAACAACCTGGCAAGGTTATTAAATAAGATAATTTTATTTTACAAAAAATAAAAAAAGTTTGAAATATTGTGCAGAGTTAATTACATCATTCAATGATTCAGAAAAAGTCAGATCAAATCGCTCAATATGATGATACCTCCTACTGAAGCACTCCCCTAATAACTGCAACGGAGGGGGGGGGGTCTGTGCCATTACCCTCCTAGTAGGCACACCTGTTGTATGTGTCTATCAGTCTAAATGCTTAATTGCTTTGTTGAACGCTTCACGACAAAGTCACAAAGAAATACCTAAACACATTGACCGTTTTTTTTTATAAAATTCAATTACCTCCGGGAATATATTTTAAAGATTACGTTCGAAAACATAAATTAGCCGTTGAGCTATCGAGATTGCTTATTTGCCGTTGATGCTTCTTATTGAATTATTTTTGTGATTGGTAAATAGCGAATCACGCGATCCATTGCTTAATACGGCGGATAAATCTTCCAACAGGCGTTTTCATCTTGCCAAGTTGAGGGACGCATAACCAATTTATGCGGTATTTAAATTAGCTATTTTTTAGTAAATTTATTTATTTATTCCTTTTCGCATAAGTTACGGGATTTATTGAAGTTCTCAGACAATCAAAGAAAAAGGGCGTCAACCACTCAAAAACAGTTTTATTTTGCTTTATTTATTTATTTATTTTATTTATTATTACTTATTTACTTTTATTTGTTTATTTATTTATTTATTTAATAATTTTCCGACCATAAATTTTTTTGCTTCTTATTGCTGATTCTTCTTTGTGAACGATTTTTGCGGACATTTTGCTGAAGTATACAGACGATGTAAACCTATAAGGAACGCCTTTTTCAATGCAAAAATGTGAGCATTCTCACATATTGTGAGCAACCAAAAAAAAAAAATTGAGCAAGCCCACATTTTTGCATTGAAAACGGCGTTCCTCGTAACGCCTAAGCACGTGACTGCAGTATTCCTGCGCATTTGTGCTTTTCAACATTGTTTATACGCTTTTATGCATTGTGTTGTTTTGAAAGTATTTTAGTTTGTCCCTTCTTGAGAAATTAAATTTTACTTTTAAAGCTAAGTGAAACTACGCCATCTGCCAGAGCTGACCAGATATTAATTTTCGCAATGTACTTTTGTAGATTAAGCATGTTGTATTTTTTCCTTTGCTTAAAAAAGAATTTACTATCACATATTTAATATTAATTAAATATGTGATAGTAATATTCGCAGATTTAATTAATATTAAATATGATAGTAAATATGTGATAGTGGCGGTGCATTAATCAATGAGAGATATATTAAGTTTCAGCCCTTTTAGACTCCCTGGTTTCAGCGCGAATCATCTCTAGAAATATCAATCAACCAACCAGGTAAACTGGTTGTTTTATTAGAACTCAATCATAAAAAGATATTAATTCGAAAAAAGAAAAGAAAACACTTCAAGAAATTTCCAAAAAGTAATGAATGTTTAAAGCTGAAATTCTTGCATGCAAAATCTTCAATCTGTCAGAAACAAATTCTTCTTTTTAAAAGTTTTTTTTTTTTTTGACTCCTTTCGTGTTCGTAGTTGTGAGTCAAAATTCATCTTCTGTCCTCTGCTGTTCTAAAGAATGTCAACAGGGAAAATTTCTTTATTATAGCCAATAGATGGCGCTGTATGCTTTTCTCGTTGAGAAATTCACCTCGAGGAGCGAGGCGAAGATTAGTTAAAAGTTTGAGAGCTTACGTGGTGTTAATGACAGCTCCAGGGAACAAAACTTGTGTCTCCATTTGAAGCTGCGTGATTGAATGGGTATTTTTTGCAAATATTTCATTATTTACATAATTCTTCTGTTATAAACTGCTTTGAAAACTATACGTGTTTGTTTGTTTGATGTGTTGTTCACTAGAATTGAATTTTTCAGAAATCTCTTGCTTATGATTTCATTAATTTTCTCCTCCATTTCTGTATTTTGAACTATCACTCAAATGCCTGGACATATTAGCTGTCAAATGAAAATTGTTTGGTTTTTGCACATAAAGTAAAGTATAATATCCAAAAAAAATGTAAAGAGTTTGAAGTTTTTTCTCTCCCTCCATAGTAACAGAAGAATCCCTTTTAATATTTGTTTATTTTAATTTATTCAAAATTTATTGTTGTCATGTTATTTTCGGTTCTAATTTTAGCAACTAATTTTAGTCTTGCAACAAAAACTGCTGGCAAAATATTTCGATAATTGTGCACTGTGCAGCCCTAATAAAATATGTAATCTTAGAATACTATTTGCAGATGATAACTTTATTAGTTGATTTTATCGCCAAAGTTTGTTCAGTACGTTTCAGAATGCTATCACCTATATTGAATCTTGCATTTTATCAGTACCTCAACTGATATTTAGTCTTTACATGTGTTATTAGCAATTTCAGCTGTGTCAGATATAACTCTTTATTTTCGTGAAATGTGGTTATTAATCACTATTAATTACGTATAAGTAATCGACTATTTTCAGCAAAAATATGAACTATTTGCTTAATTAATGTCATAAGTTAAAAGCCTTTTTGGTGATGTGTTTAGCAGTTTTGTTAATTATTATAAGAGATGCAAAATGTAACCCAAAATACTTTACTATTCTTGATCTTATTAAATGGTGATAATGGAAGTTATGTACATGCTTTTCCACAAAATACTTTTTTTTTTATCTTTTTAACTTAATTCAGTAAAATTTCAAAAAAAAAAAAACCTTTAAATACATTTTGTTTTTTTGTATGAAAATAAAAAGATGGGTACTTATGACATGACCCTCTTTTGTAGCAGACTAACTTCTCTCTTCCAATGCAGTATTCTGTTACCATTTCAAAATATTATTATAATCCTTTCAACTTGTTTTTTGGCCACTGGTTCAATATTTTAAACACATTCTTTTAATGGGGGTTTTCCCCCACCTTTTCACTTAAACAGAAAAAAATCTCGCAATTTCCTTTGAAAAACCCAATTTTAGTTGGGTTTTTGCCAACCCTGAAAAATTCCCAAACTTGAAATGGATGCTCGAAATGGCTCAAAACGAGAACAAGTATCCGTGTTCAAAGAGTACAAGAAGTGTTTGAAGACTTGAATTGTATCATTGCTGTGTATTAGTTGTATAACATATATTTTTTTTAAAGAATTTTTTCATAAAGTAGTTATAAGCTTAAAATTAGCTATTTGAAATTATTTGTGGCACATATTATTTTTATTTGAATTGGTAATTAATATGTAGATGTTTATAATAAATTTTATTTAAGATTGATATTTTGTTAATACTACTTTTTTTATATATATATTTAGCTATTCCTTATGTTAAGTAAAATGGGAAATACTTAATTTTTTAAATTATTCCCATACCTACAATGCAATAAACAAGTAAAAATAAAAGAAAGCTATCATATTGGTATAACCATAGCATTTAAAGGTTTTTAACCTGATGAGGCCTCCATTATTACTGCTTAATTTAAATAAGGCCTTAAGTGGAAAAAAGGTATCCTCTGCTATCAAATTATTAGAACCATTAAAATTTGAGATTAGAACATAGCATTTATGTATTTAAAATCAAAGAACCAAATAAGTTAACTATATAATTATATAATAAAAACGAATTTTTACTATGTCTTATGTCTTTATTAAATTTTACGTTGCATTTTCTCTTTTGTGCGAAAATTATTGAAAAAATTTATTGCTTAGATTTAAGGTAACATAATTTTAAGTATCACATTTAGTAGTTTATAATAATTCGTATGTTTAAATTTGGAGTTTAACTTACTTCAAGCTCCAGAAAAATGACGTGATGAACTCACAACAGCTAATCAAGGTTCTACTGTATTAAATTTGAATGTTTTGTTATTCTTCTAAATATAAAATGTCAAACGTTCTAAATTTGAAAAAAAAAAAAAAAATCAACATCTTACACACCTCTTCATTCCCTGTCTTCTTCCGTTTAATTCTTAGAAAATTATTTTTTTTATGGAATTTACCATTCTATGGTTAATGGTATAGGAAAGGGGGTGGTGTATAGGTCTGGATCTGTCCCTTTAAACTTAAAGTTGACATTTTATTATGAGAATTATTATCATTTTTTTTTTTTTGTGTGTTTATAAGTTATTTTTCGTTATTTAATCAATCTTATAGTTGAGGCAACTATCTAGTCTCACTGGCAGATTTACCAAGTCGCAATATCAAGGGACCTCCATGACCATATGGGCCCAAAAAGGACTGAACAATTCATGTGATAAATGTTTTACATGATTTTATGGTAGATAAAGGGGCTCTCACAAAATGCCCTGGGATAGTCTCCCAAATCTCTAAATCTGCCATTGTTTAGCCTACGTAAATTAAAATAACATTCTGATTGTTTCTATTTACAGTCCCACTCATCAGGTTTCACTTTTCTTAGTCTGGTGTACCTCTCCCTTGAGGAATTTCACTGTATGGTAGTTGATTAGTTTACTCATTATTTTGTATATTTCACTCCTTAGGAAATGTCAGTTTTTTCATCCCTTGAAAAAAATTCTAGCTGTGGAGATTTGATGCATAAGATTTCTCCTCTTTTTCCCTGTTTTAAAAGTCTTTATTTTATTCTCGGTAGTATGGAGTCTGCAATAGATGTGATTTATTATAAGCATTCAAATAAAAAGAAAAAAACCCAGAAAAATCCGACTTATTGATTTTCTCTCACTCTTAGTTACGTCTCTTTTATAATGATTCTTGCTCTTTCTGAAAGTATTATAACTTTTCTTCTGTATAATTTATTTATTGAGTATTTAGAAAAGTGGTCTCATGGATTGAAAATTTATTATTGTATCAATTACTTTTTATAATGAACAATAGCTGTATTATTTTAATATGTATATTTGTTTTTTTGTCTTGTTCTCCTTATTCATTTTATTAAACTATCTTTTTTTTTTAGTTACACCTCAAAATGGAATTAGTTTTATATGCTGGTCTCTCCACATTATGGTGGATGTCAAGCCTGTCTGTTTTACTACCTCTTGTTCTTCTGTTAAAGTATAATAGATCATTTCGAAATAAATGGTTTGCCTGGATTTTCGTAAAATTCTGTGGTCCAGCATTTGAAAAGAAAATGACTCCATTGCGTAAAAGTACTTTTGCGCTTTTAAAAGATGCTTTTTCCAAAAGAGATAAATCAGTTCCCTTGAAAGTCTTAGAAATTGGCATTGGATCTGGAGCAAATCTACAATTTTATCCAGAAAATTCTGAATTGATAGCACTTGATATGAATACGTCTTTTGAAGAATATTTTCGACAAAATCAGAAGAAATACCCACAGGTAACCTATGAAAGGACTGTGCATTGCATGGCTGAAAACATGAAAGGTGTTGAAGATTGTTCAGTCGACCTTGTTATATCCACCTATGTTTTATGCAGTGTGACTGATATTAATGCAGTTCTTAATGAAGTTATCCGTGTTCTTAAGCCTGTAAGTATTTTTATTTATTTGTTTAAATTTAGCATTGATTTGGTTGATCATATTATAAATGTACATAAATGTTTCCCCCCTTTTATATTGGTTATGTCAGTGTCCTATAGTTTAGCCAAGTATCCGGTGGTGCACTCGAGACCTCTTCCTGGGAGGGGCTAGAAATTTTGTAAGGAATTTTGATACATAAGATGAGATGCAAACACAGTGAAATTGAATCAGTGAGTGAAAAAACAGCATCAGTCAAGAATTTCAAATTTTTCAGGAGAGAAAAAACGTCATTACTCCTCCAAATTTTCAAATTATTGAACAATTCTTTTTTTCCTGCATCATAACATGCATGTATGTTGCTATCATGCACAAAAATACATAGATTCAATCTAAATGGGGCTCATGAAAATTTAAAATGTCATTTGGACTGATGTTGCTTTTGCACTCAATAGGCTTTTACACTTGGGGGAAAAAAGTTATCATACATTAAAAGTTTATATTTATTTATGATTTCATCAGATATGTAGTAGCTCTTGCTTTATTATTGTGACACATGACTTCAAAAAATTATTAAGCTCTAAGAACAGATCAGTTTTACTCATACATTGCTAAAAAAATTAAGGAATCAAAAGAAAAAAAGAACTTTAAAACTTTACAGCAAGGCCGTATCCAGAAAAAAATGTCGGGAGGGGCCCAGTTTCTCACACTGCCCAAACACGCATATAGTTTTTTGTGTGTTATGAGTAATTTCTAGCTGACCCCCCCTCCCCCCACGATGTTTGATGTGTGTGTGTGTTTTTTTCATTTTTTTATTCTTATTATTTTCTTGAACTGACCTTTATTGTGGGTAGGGGTATCAAGAGAGATATGCAATGAGAACTGTTTTAAGTGGGGTAGAATGTCTGTAATTTTAGGGGGTCCGGGGGTTCTGAAAAATGAAAGGTTTACAGCTACATTTAACAAAGTTTTCAAGGTTTTTAAGCATTTGTAAGTGGAATTTTTTTAAAGTAACTTTTGTCTAAGATTGGTGAGAGTCCAACAAAGCAGAGGGTCTGTGAACGTATCTGTTTTTGTGTGGTCTTGTTGATTGAAGACATGTTTAGGTATTAAAATCCCTCGAGGTTTACAATTGCTTATAAATGGGGACCAACAAAGTACCCTCTTAATTACAACAGGGTGGTAAGAAGCAATCTCAGCCTAGTCGGAAACTAGGGGCCAGGCGATTAGGGGGTGAAAATCTGAGTGCTGTAAGTTTTATAAGGGAGGGGGGGGGGGCGCCGATCAAACTGACAAGTAGCTTGCCTTGAGCCTGAATTGATTTGGGAAAGAGAGCTGGAAGGACTAATGAGAGTCTTGTTTTCAAGTATGTTTTGCAGCTAATGAGAATTTGAATTGTCTTTTGTACTTTTTCAAATTTTCACTCGTTTAATAGTTAAAAGGAAAAAAAAAAACTTTTTTTTTTTTGCTACTTTAAATTTAAAAAAAAAGGAAAACTTTTTTTTCTGTTTTACATTATAAAACGTTTCGGGGAGGGGGGGGGTCGGCCCTTACAGTTGCTTTACAGTATAAGGAATATGGGTTATCAATAACAGTTGAAGGTTATTAAAAAAATTGAGAAGCGATTGCTAAATCTACACCAGTAAAAGAGGAACAAAAAAAAATATGATGTATATCTCTTATCATAGATCATGTTCTGCCATCATGTGAAGTCTTTGACCAGATAAATAGTTCATCACCAAAAAGTTTTCAGGAATACATACAATCACCTTCCTGATATTTTCCATTTTATTTATCCTCTTCAGTCCCAGTTGAAGGTACACATATGTGTACCTTCCAAGTTTTTATTTATATTTGGTTTCAAAGCAAATTATAACGAAAAAAACTATGCATTATAAATCTAAGATCGTAGCATTTATTTTCCATCAATCTCAATTTTTTTCCTTGGTATTATTCAAACCTAAACAAAGGTTTAAAAACTTGAAAGTCATTGTTGAAAAAAGTCAGGACTAAAGAGGTTAAGTTGGTTGGAACGTGCCCTGAAGGATAGGCAAGGCTTGAAGCAGAAGCAACTTTTCAGGAAGTAAGTTTCAGCAGCTTAGCAAGCTCCAATCAAAGAAAGTATGTGTCGCGATAACCCCTTTTTCCCTCAAAGCTATGGGGGAACTCCTTGTATCGAGTGGGGGTGTACTTAAATTTTGTCTCTTTCTGCACATTTTCCCCTCGCCATTCTCTGTTTAAGCTTTTTTTCTTTTTTGTATAAGTCCTTCCACCAATCATCAAATTTGTTATGTCCAAAGAGAGTAGCTTGGTGACGTGAAAGCTGTTACTGGTCTGAGCACACAACTCTTCATATTAATCAGGTCAGTGGGGCGCAGCAAAGGGGAGATAGGGACAAAACCCTATAGACTTTGGTTTAAAGATTATTGAAAATCTAATACAGTAGTCTTTTACTCGAGAAAAGATCGTTTTGATCACCCCCCCCCCCCACCAAGAAAATTCTGGCTGCATTAGTGCTTTAGGTGTGTAAATCCAATCATGTTTACGTATCGTCCTCTTAATAGCACCGAAATCTGATCGTTTGGAACGAATGCGCGCCCTTAGAAAGTCATGCTTGTTCTAGCATTGGGTGCATAAACAATGTCAGTCCCTGGACTCACGTCGTCTCTGCGCTCAAAGTTCAGATGAGAGGCCCGTAACTTTGGAACTACTAGCCTGATTAACACGATTTTTGCTGTGAACACACATCTTGCCCTCCATAGCTTGTTTCCATGGAAAAACAAATGTTTGAATTTTTTTGACTGAGTAGTTTTTGCCCTCACCGATTCAATTTCAATATCCCCAATTGATTTATATACTTTTTTCTTTTAAATTGTATTAGTTTTATTGCCATAATAGAGAACCTGTTGAACCCAATTGATTTATGTACTATTTTTTTTTAAATTGTATTAGTTTTATTGCCGTAATCGAGAACCTGTTCTCAGTGCTTTCTTTCTCTCTCTCTATCCCTCTACATAACTGCAAAGTCAATTTTAAATCGTAAATGATAGAAGACTCACAGGAACTGAATTATGCTCAAATTAAGAAAACAAATTTTTCTGAAAAAAAAAAATAAATAAAAAAGAGGTGGAATCTTCAGCAGAAGGTAACTTCTTTGTTAAAAGATTTATGTTTCCAGCCATACTTTAAAAGAAATAAATTTCAAATAGTATTTAAAAGAGCAGGAGCTAACTAAAAATGTATGCTATAGCTATAAGAATAAAATATCGTTACATTCTTTACCTGAGTAATCTGTTATGTTTTTCCGGAAAATTTGAAAAATTAAAGGGCAAAAATGAATTAATCCATTAAATAAACCCGTAGTTTAAGGCTTTTTCTATTAGGTCTGGTCAAGGGGATCGTTACTCTGTTTGAATTCTTTTTAGCTTCTGGGAGGGGCTTAATCCCCTTCGCTCCCTCCATGGGTTCACCACTGCGAGTATCTGAGAAACCTCATTACCTGAATAACTCGTGAGCACTAATTAGCTATAATTTTTTTTAAGTTCGTAAAAAATAAAGAATATATGATTCACAAGGTTTTTCTTTTTTTGCAGCTGAAAGTTTTTTAAGTTAAAATATCAGTGGTGAATGATGTAAAATGAAAAGCTGCTGTAAAATTAAATATTATTCGTGTTATGAAGGAGCCTGATACGGAAAATTTCTCATTTATTTTTATAACGTTATCTCTATCTAATTGTATAATGTTGATGAAGCTTAAATGGATATTCTTGCTTTTTAAATGGATAATAAGCAACTTGTGCATTGTTATAATTTAGAACAGGAAAGGACAGAAAGACTAGAAGCACACACATGTATGGTATTAAATCAGGAGGTGTCTATAAGAAGATCTGTAATAAGTTTAATTAAATATTATTACAGATAGTTTTATATTTAAAACTATCTGTAATCAGTTTTAGGTAGGATGATGTACACCGCTATATTATGCCAATCCAATATTATGAAATGATTCTTTTATGAAGATAGTAATTGCAAAAATTGGAGGATAGTATGACCTCCAAAATCTCCCAGAGGACTTCTGGTTTTGATTGTTTCATCTCAGGAAGAATTCTGTCTGATTCTTTACATAAGAATCAGAATTTTTATATCACTTTACCCTTCTGAGAACTGGCAGTTCAATTTTTTTGCTAATGGCTTAAAATGTGGTCAGTGTTAGAGATATGCAGTCATTAGTTGCATTTTGAGAACACAATTTTTGATTTGGCAAACCTCGGTGCCGAATTTGGCCTCTGAAGTGTTAGATTGCATCAAAGCTTTTCTTTCCCAACTCACCCTGATTGAGATCTACAAAGTGTCTGTGTGATTGAGACTGAAGTAACTATTTTGAAGAAATTTTTATGAATGATAAGATTTAAGACATTATTACTATGGTATATTGTATTAAAATTGCCCTTTCAGATAACTGAATTCCGTAAATAATAATCTTTATTTATTGGTTTGTAGTCCATTATTTATAACTCTAATTTGTAAATTTAATATTTTTAAAACAACACTCATGTTACTCTTTCCTTTTGCAATGCTATCTAATGCTATGAGCTAAGATATTACTTTTCAGCATCAAAAGTGAATTTGAAATATGTTTTAACCCCAAAAATCTGTGAAAAGCTGTAAAAATATTTAAACTTAATTTTAAAACTTTTAAACATTGTGGCTCTCTTGAAGCATCAGCTTGACTCCACTCCAACTGAAACAATTAATACTAAAAGTGTTCGTTTGTCCATTCAGTGAGACACATGTTTAAAACAGAAGGCTTTCAATTCTTTTATGGTGCAAAAAATAATTTTTACACTTCTCAATTTCTTTTAAACATATCTGTATACATTTGTTATAATGCATTGTTTTTCACCATAATAGATGTAAAGCTTGCTTTTGTGATGAGGATTTCGTTTTACTTAAGATTTTGATAAAAAAAGAGGTAAAAATAATAAATAAAAAATCTGAAATGGAGCTGAAACCTCCCGTCCTAAGGGAGCAGTGTTGTAGATGAGGGAGGGGTTGTCCCCCCCTCTCACCCAAAATGTTGGTCCAAAAAATACATAAATGATGAGAGAGAAAATAAAAATATAAAAAAATCCTAGAAAGAAAAAGTGTAATTCTCCTGTGTTACAGAATTCATAACCCTCCCCCCTTCTCAGAACCATTAAGGATCATCTTTTTTTTTTCTTTTTTAGGAAATAAATGTCAAAAATTTCGAAAAGTTCGCTCGGAAGGATTCCTAGATCCTATCATTTTCTTTCACATTACTGAAAATGACCTGCAATTGTGTTTTGCTGTCTGAAGAAGAGTTCAAACATCCTCTCCTTTAGCATCACCAAGGTAGTCTAGAATAAAGTTTTTAGAAGTACAATTTATGAAAGTTATGGGGGCGAATCCCCAGACCCCCCTTCCATTTTTCTGCAGCAATATTTCTTAAAATTACAGTAAAATTCTAGTGTCAGTGTTGTTGCTCTTTAAAAAGCTGTTTTGTTTTTCGAAATACTCGAACTTTGGAAGTCCGTATTTTTAAGTTCGTACATATATATATATGCATATAAAGTGAAAAAAAAGGGGAGGTTGCCAACCCCCCCCCCTTTATTTTTAACCTCGTGACAACTCCAGATATAACCCTTCCCCCCGCTCTGAAACCAACGACTAGCTATGCCACTGAAAAGGAGCAATATAGTTCAGAATGCCTCGAATGAAAAATTTTTAAGAAACATTATTTTTTAACTCCCTTATTCAGATTTAATAAAAAATACAAAAATGTGCTATATGTTTTAATATTTTTTTGTAATCAATTGATGTTTCCTTTTAAATGTAGTTTTATTATTATAAGTGTTTGGTTTTTGTCTTAACTGCTTTCTAATATATTTAAATGTTAAATATTTTCATTTATTTTTAGGGTGGTAAATTTCTCTTTCTTGAACATATGCAATTTCCAGCTCTGGAATGGGGTTCCTTGTTACAGAGTTTTACATCACCATTATGGCATTTGTACTTTGATGGCTGTTGTTTGAATAGAAGAATTGATGAGGATGTGAAAAATGCTAAATTTTCACATGTAACGATTAACAAACAGTATCCATCTTCACTAATTATGTTCATTAGGCCTCAGGTAAATGGTATTGCAACAAAGTAAACAAGTTTTGATCTTTTTCAAATTTTATCTTGTTAATTGTTTGAATTTGACAATTTGGAAGCAACATGTGTAAAATAACTTAAGTTTTAAACACTTGTTTTTTTGGAGTACCTAATTTTTTATTTCATTATCAAATGTGTGTAATACTATTTGTTTGAGATACATTTAGGCATGAGTAATGTATCATTCATTACATGTTTGTCATTACATTGCAAAAACATTGACATCTTAAGCTTGTTGTAAAAAATTCTAATAAAAAAAAAAATACTGAAAGTGTTTTAATAAGTTCTTTAAACTTCATGTTTCAGAAAATTAAAGTTCAGAAGAGCATTTGCGTATAAGTCAAAAATTCTAGTTAATCAATTTTATAAGTATTTTTACTTTATAAATCTTCTGCAAAGTGTCTAACTCACATTCGAAAATTCTTTATTATAATTTTGTGTTAATGTGTACGCAGTGTATATTGTGTAATTTTTCTGAGTGTGTTCTGTTATCAATAAAAATACGCTATATCAAATATGAATACGTGTTGCTCAGTGCCAAACTCGAGATTATATCATGAAGGGTACATAATTCTAACAAAGCAAATGTCTTAAAACGATTATTAAAGTTCTTATTAGTGCAAAAGTCGCATCATTCTCATAGTATGGGTTGATTCAATATATTTGTATTAAGAGTGTTTTTTAACCTCATGAAAAATGATGATTTTCATATTTGTTACTTTGTATTTGTAACCTGTTTTATTAGCATTTTAGCAAAAGTCATTGATGAAGGAAACCATTGGCAATATCAGTTTGTTTTTGTTTATTTTTATTTATTTATTAAGTTTTAGGACACTTTCAGCTAATGTTTCAGATTACCTTAAACAAATATTTCAGACTTGATTTTTTCAATAATTTTTGGAATATTGATTCAATTTTTTCTTTCTTTCTTTTTTTTTTTTTGAATTGAACCAAAGTTTTTGTGTTAATTATTTTATATTTTGTTTATGGCATTTTTAAACTCTTGTTTTCTTCCTTTTAAGTTTAATGAAAATGTTAGTAAAAATCTTAGTTGTTTTTCCAAAGACTTACAAAAGTAGTCTTTTTCTAAGAACATTTTGATTTTGCACAAGTTTTTTTAACCTCATGACACAGATAGTCATGATCTACGTAATTGAGCTCTCCCAAATGAGGATTCTGCTTACCTAGATAACTGTTTTTGTTGTTTCCAGCAATCTCAACAAGTGAATGTCAATATAACTTCATTGTTTTTTCAGGAACAGTAATTCAGTGTGTATTATATATTAACCTTTTGCATCCGGGATATTTACATAGAAGTTTTCCTTTCGAGACAAGCGGTACAACTGTTGAACCGTAGGTCCCTTTTTCTCTGAAAACAGGAAGGTGCAACAGCAAGCACTTAGGTTTTTTGACTTCGCGGTTCAAATACAAAGCCTTAATCCCCCAGTAAAGGGGTATGAAATCTTGGAAAAATACCCTGCTCCAAAGGGTAGAAGCAAAGATTTGAACCCCCTCCTCTAAGGAAAAGAACTTGCAGTACAGCATGCGTACCACCTAGTTCTTAAAGGTTAAACTGCACTCTAAATATATTTTTCTTTATAAATGAGGTATTTTTTTATTATTTCATTTTTTAATGATATATTAACTAATTTTACAAACAATGTTGTATGATTTTTAAATTTTACTGAATGTATACTAGTCTAATTTTTCTCTGAAACATATTATTTATTCTTTACTACGACTGGTATCCTAAGTAACTTATTGTACCAATTGTACACTGGGAGAAATCTGGCATGAAAAGCCACACATTAAAATGCACTACTCATATTTTTCTTTCACCACCTTAGCTATATTTTAATAAATTTAATATATTGAGCTTATGGACACATTGCATTTTATCTGTTGCGAAAAAGTTTGAACTAAAAATGCCATTTTAATGAATTTACTTTAATACTTTTTGGAGTTTTTATTGTGTTCTAAGGATGATAAAGATTTTCCATTTCCTTTTTTCAAATAGATATATGTAAAATTGATCTCCTATGTCTGTGCCTCAAATTATATTCTTACGACTTTTAATACCTGTATGAGCTTTCTACTCTAGTGTAATGAAAAAAAAAACCTTTATAGCTCCTCAAAATATGATTATGAGCCTAAGCATTTATGATTGCAATAAGGTTGTTCAGTGATTCTGAATCTTTTAGAAGATTCTGGGGCTTGGGATCTTTTAATTCGGAAAGGTAACTTACCACCAGTAAGTCCCCTGAAAATATCTTTGCTGTCGCTCTTAATCCTTGAGATATTTGCAACTCTCTAATTATTGGTATAAACTTTCTATGTATATTTTAGTTTGAGCAAGAAAACATAAGTATATATTTTTGTATTTTATGTACAAATTTTGTTATTTTTATTGTTTCTGATCCTGCTAATCATTCAACTATATTTGTGGGCAAATACTCTAGTGGCTGTTAGGAAAAAATGGCTTAGTTTTTCCAGTATAATTTACAATTAATGAATCAATTGTTAAGGAATTTGAAACTGTTATAATTATAAATAAAAATTATTGATTGTCCTAAGGTGTCTATCATTATTTCCTTCCATTTAATTATTGCAAGCACTCTAAGGGTTTTTATATATTGCGCTTCTTTTAGTTCAAGGAGCAGCCATCCTTTTTAGAAAGACTGCAGCTATCACGTGAATTCACAAATTTGCTAGTACTGGAACACCAATTGCATCCCGAGTCGTTCTCACTTCAAGATGAGAGGATATTTGTGCTTTTGAGAAAAGCAATACTGGAACAACAATTCCGCACCATTTCACCCCTAGCCACTAACTAGGGGGGAAATACACACGTGTGCTAATTTCAATTTTCCCAACATAATGGACTAGTAGGTTGTGGTTATCGCAAAACATTTTTCTGCACCTTTCGTAAAAATGCTCAAATCTTATGGACAGTCATAACTGTTAAAATTTAGGGGTTTTGATGGCATTTAAAATGTTTATATTACAGCTTCTTAGTAGACAAAATTTACTTGTTTTGGTAGAATTTGAAATTTATTTGTAAGTTCCAAATACAATAACATTTAAGTCTCCACTAAATTATCTTAAAAAAAAATGGTGCCCTTATTGTTTGTCTTTTGAAGCAAAAAAATAGTGGCAAAAGAATTAGTGGAGAATATTGAAAGCCATTTGTTGCTGGAAAAGCCTCAGAATGTGGGCGAAAAACAATTGCAAGAATTTTATTTTCCAAAAAATAAGTAAAATGTAAAATGCGAACAGATAAAATAGTTGAGCCTATTCCATAGTTTGAATAATTTAAATTTGTACTAGTTATTGGTATTTTTTCTTGTTTTTTTATTTATTTATTTTCAATAAGTCTCCCATCCCCCTCCCATGGCTTCTCTGTTTTAGTTGAATGTAGAATGTGCTCTTATAGAGTTATTTTTGTTCTCTTGTCAGCTTTCTTTAGTGAAAATTTCTTTTGGATTTTGAAATATCCGATTGTATTTTGTGTCATTGACAGAAAAATAATAGCTATATTGTGTTTGTTCTAAAACATACCTTAGAACTGGACCATAGGAGACTTGGTGCCGGCCACCTTGTCTGTAGGTCGGAAAAGTCTGACCATGGATAGGGGGTCCCGGGTTCAAATTCTAGCTTGGGCATGGATATACTTTCTCTAACCCGTCTTTGTCCCTCCTTTGTGTAAATGTGTTTTTATGCTGTGAATGCTTGCTTACCCTATAAATGCATAACTATTGCATGTGTTTACTGTGGAAGTCATACTTCACAGAGAATTAATGTACAGTTGGAAAAGTGTAGCAGTACACCCAAAATGGTCAGTCTAGTTGGCACAAGGCAACAACATAAGAGACCTGGTTCCAACTGAACTGCAGTTTTGGAACTTAATCTGAAATTATTTTAAGTAAAGTTTAGGATATTGAAATTAGGTTACAGTCTATATTCCATGACAATATATTGTATAGTTACTCCTTTGTTTTTGAAATGCATTGACAACTATATTTGAACTTTGTTTATTTTTTGTAAGAATATATATATATATATATATATGTGTGTAATGGTTTTGGGACCAAACTTATTGAGTCATTTTTTTGACCAATAACCCTGCAGATTTGGTGCAATATTAATTCAATTGTAAAGTGCATTTTATTAAGCGTGCACTTTACTAAATTATGTGTGCATTGCATTTTCATTGTTGTAATTGTTTAGTTATATATTTGTTAGATAGATGGTAAATAGTTTTACTGAAGGAGCTTTGCAATTCAAATGTCAACTGGGGAAAGTAAGGTACAGTGTTTGCCATTTTTAACACTTATTAAAATCTCTTTTAATTTTTGTTGTTAATATATGTTATTGCATAAATTAGTTTTCATATCATACAAGGATAATTCATTGCTCCTGTCATTACATTGTTGCATTTTGTGATGTATCTAGTTAAAAAAAAATAATAAAGCTGTTTTCCATATGCTAGTTTCAGTTTATTTGTATAAGTTTTTCAGTTGCTGTATTTCTCATCTTGCAATCTGTAAAAGGTGAATACCAGTGGTAATAGAGTGAAATTTTATGCAAAAGATCAACATACTAATATTTGTGAGCACAACAAAATACATTTTTTCCAGTAATTGATTTATACTTCTATACATATCACAATAAGTTGCTGAAAAAGTCAATGCTAGGAATTTTTTGTTTTTAACTTTTGAAATTCAAATGTAAAAGACGGTAGCGGAAGGATTTTTTGGTGATAATTTTAATGCTATTATATTTTCGCTAAAATTTCAGTTAAACAATAAAAAGGGAAAATTCTGAAAAAAAATAAAGCATATACTGGAGTGATTAATGTTTACGATTTGAGCTTTATTATTTTTAAATAATTATTTTGAGCAAGGAAGTTACATATTTGTTTATGGTAAGGAATAGTGGCGTAGGAAAGCGGGTGGTCCCGGGTCCTTACCCCCCCCCCTTTGGGGCGCAAAATTAAACTCCAATAATGAAAATTGAAATTATTCCATTCTATTTAAGATACTTTTTTTCATCATTCAATCAATTTTCTGTATTTATGACTGTCTATATAAAACTGAAATCAAATTACAGAAGCTTCTGTTTACTTTTCTAAGTATTTAAGTTGGATATTTTAAAGTTGGACCCTCCCCCTTTGAGGGGGGGTCCTTGCTACGCCACTGGTAAGGGAAGAACAAGAAGTTGAAAATAATGAAACTTGATAAATTTCAATGTACAAACATTTATTCAGCTGTTAAAGCTGTCTGAAATTTAAATGTACAATGAATTTTACTGCTTGAGCTATCTGTTTCAATTATTGGATTCTTAAATACTCAACAATTTTATCAGAGTCAATAAAACTTTTATCTTTCTCAGGGAACATAAAAGATCGTTCCCACATATTTCTCAAACAAGGTATTTTTATCCCTTCATTTTCTTTACCCAATAGGTTCTTGGTAAGCTAGCTGATAGTACTGTTTTGATAGCGGATAGACATTCACAAATTCGCTTTAGTAATGTACCTATTTCATGGTAGAATACCTTTTTCTTTTAACAAAAATTTAAATTAGACATAAAGAATAAAAGTTAACCTATCTGTTATATTCTAATAAACAAGTTAATTGAAATAACAGTATGAAACGAGATTTCTTCCTCTGTAAAAAGAGTAAAACTGATTTTGCCCTTGATTTTCTGAAATTCATAAAGTTTGGGAAAAATGTTAGGGTTCTAGAAATTTATATATTTCTGAAGAAAATGATGTATGGCACGTGGCAAAATATTAATTTTTGAAATTCAAATTCCACTTTTTTTTTTCTTTTTTTAATTCACCAAAAGCATTTTTCAATGTTGTACATAACTCTTCTTAAAATTTGCTTGTATAAATTTCCAATTCATGAACAACTTCTCTTGTAACTTGTTTGCATTGGTTTTTCATAAATAAATAACTGTCCCGGCATAGTATTAAATGTTCATTTAGAAATGTTATTTTTTTTGATTGTATTTTTTTAGTTGTCAAACATTTGGTTTAAGGATGCACCGATTAATCGGCAGTTCCGATTAATCGGCCACTTGCCGATTATTAATAATCTGCGAAATCGGGCAGATTAATCGGCCAAAAAAATATTTTTCATATACTATTCTTTAAATTATACCAAATATGATGAATACTTTCATTAATAGTTATAATTATCCTCACAGCTGGTATAATTTTTTAAAACTAATTCTCCTACTTTGAATAAATATACATAGACAATGTTGCAACATTTTTCATGTGGGGATAGTTTTCTCCTTAGCACAGTGCTTTTAGTAACCGCTAATTTTCAAAGTGTAAAAGTAGTGAATTAAATTGCTACTAATTATTAAAAAATATGAATTAAAAGTACTCCTAAATTAGAGTGCTCACCTCAGACTTCCCCCTCCCCTTTGTTTTGAATTTTTATGTCATGTATTATTTTATGTTACATAACAAACAATGTGTTAATAATATTATTGAAAGTAATATGAAAATTTGTTCAAAGAAATTACATAAAATATTGCAATTATTTTGTGAAAACTAGGAAAACGGAAAAAATTCTCTCAGAAAAATATTACTTTCTATTTCTAAACTTGGAATTGTATAAGAGAGAAAAAACAGTGATGGTAAAATTGGTAGTAGAAAAAAAATCGTCCTTATCATTAATCGGCTCTGCCGATTATCAACAGCCGATTAATTGGTAATCGGCCAATTTGCTTATCGGTGTATCCCTAATTTGGTTATTTGTTGTGTTTTAAATTTCAAGTTGAGGCTAAACACATTTTAATTTTTTTACTGTGAATAAAAAAATATAATCTTTTGAAAAAATCAAGGAACTGAGTAAGGAATACATGTTATTTTATGTGATCTTCTTAACCTTCAAAATATGGATTAGGAAAGTAGAATGGACGAGTTTCCTAAATTTGGAAGTTCTCTGATTTTGTACTCCATGTTAAACAGTTTTTCTTCTGAAGATGCTTAACTCTACTCCAAATTTCCACATTTTTTTTTTCCAACCGGCAGTTGATTGAAATCAAAAATGGCAGTGTAGTTACAAAACAATAAAAAAAGAAAAAAGAAAAAAAAACAGTCGTTTTAGCAAGACAATGCATTTATTGTCTTCCAATTTTGACAGAAAACTTTTCTTGACACCTATGTCTGTTTTACTAATTAAGGCTTATCGTTCTATCAATACGAAATTTATTCTTTATGTAGCCGCTCATATAATTATGTTTAGGGAAATAATCGCCATTGAAAAACGATGCCAACACACAAAAAAGAAAAATTGACAGTATTATGACCAATATTCATCGAGATATGAAAGGCAGCGTTTCGTTACTTATACATTGTAACGATACCACTTCTTTTTAATATGCTGCTTAAGATGGAGCTGCAGGGGCCACGTGGGCCTAGAGGTAGAGTACTCTCCTCGTCAGTGGCGTATCCAGGCATTGATTTTGGGGGGTGCACATCGAACATCGACACTGTGATGAGAAAGGAAAAAAATCAAGAAATATGGTGAAACTTTAAAAACGCAGTATTTCGATTTAATTTTTTCTATTGAACGTTGCTCAAAGATTTTTTTTTTTTTTTTCACAAAAATGAATATCATGCAAGAACAATAAGGCGCGGGTACATCGCTCATTTTCCTCTTACATTTCCACAATTACAGAATAACAATTAGTTTTGCTTCTTTTTGTCGAAAACAGAAAATAATATGACAATATTTCAGTGTCCATAAAGTATTTTTCATTGAAAAAACCTGAAGCATATTTACATGAAGGTTACATGTTTTTTCAAAATTCGGTGCCACCATTTTTTATAGTCTTACAAAATCTTGGGGGGTGCATTGGTCCCTTGGCACCCCCCTGGATACGCCACTGCTCCTCGTAAGCAAGTGGTCGCCCATGGATGTTACTTTATCCTCTCTGCCGTAAATCTGTCCTGTGTTTGTCAGGAGGCAAAGCGCATAGTACGCAGTCGTCATGTATGTTGAAGCTGATGGCTTCTGGAAAAAAAAAAATAAGATGGGAGCTGCATCGTTTCTAGAAAAGTTAATAAAATTCCAGTTTCCCAGAGATTTTTTCAGTTGTACTGCAGTTTTTTTTTTTTACAATGTAGGGGCTTGCCTCCTCACCTGATCTGAAACCGTGCAGTTCATTACTAATTTCCAATACCCACCGGAAATTCTTAAAAGGTGGGAAAAAATAAATTTTAGCTCGTTATTTAAATATATACTTGACTCTCAGAGAAGGAGCAAATGCTAATCGTATCCCCCTGTACGCACGCGCTAGTTATAACTGTGCATTAACAGTATAGTTTTTTTATTGAAAACATCTGATTGTTTAGGGTTTATGTAAATTTCTGCGGAAATAGGAAACGTCTTCTCTTATGTGCTCTTTTTAAAAGGTAACCTTCAATAATACTTTTCGAGGAGCAATCGCTCATAGGCGGACTTACGGGGGTGCCCCGCACCCCCAACGTTTTGCTTAATTTTGAAATAAAAATTAAGCGTATTTCATTTGGAAAATAAGTTTGGAAAATAAGTTATATTTTTTCATAACTGCAAATCAACTTAATTCACTTGAAAGAAAACCCAAAAGTACAACATTATGTAGTTCAGAGGTTCTCAAATTTCCAAGGACCCCCTCATCCTGAAAATTATTAACTTTATGCCCCCAACCCTCCCCGTGCGCCAAAAAAAGCTTGATTTGATAACTAAAATTTTTGTTGTGATCGTCCCGGGAATTCCTGGGGGAGGGGAGGCAATAAACCCGGAAACATCGGTTTGTTGCACCCCAGAATTCACAGCCTAAAGCCGCCTATGCAATCGCCCTTATTGCCCGTCCTCTGTATCCATACCTGATCGTCGGCACTGCCACAAATTTTGCAATCAAGTGAACGATATGGAAAAAGAGTAGACTTTAAAGAACAATAAACCAACACACTGCACTAACATTCTATTCATTCTATCCTATCATGTCAGGAAATCATAATTTATTTTTATGTCTAGTTTTCAAGAAATATTCAAAATTCACAGTATTTATTCAACTGACGATGTGTTTTGTCAAGGGAAGCTCTTAAGAAATTTTTTGACTGACAAAATGAGGCCGTTCTTTTGTTTAGGACGCCCACGTGCGCTGCACCTGCACAGTGCACACCTGCAATAGGATCGGCCCTGCATTCTTATTCCTACTTGATGCTTACAGTATTAATCGGCTTTTCAGAAACCAGTTTTGAATACTTGGCTCTAAATTTGTAACATTTTGTAACTAGTATTTGCCTCTAAGAAAATAAAAGCGAACGTCATTGCGTAAAAATGCATGGGCTTGTTTTTAGTGATTTAGTTGCTTAAAATTCTGAGAAAAACAATAATGACCTCGATGTCGCGGTCGTTTTACAAAACATCACGGAATGGTGGATCTTTGCCTGGTGACAATTGAAAGGATTAAGAAGATTAATTACTCATCAAAAGTGTGAACTACTACTTCCTTCAAACTCAGATACTAATCGAGTAAACTTCAACAAATTCGTTACGCTGTCGTCAAAAAAATTAAAAAAAATCTAGCTACGTCACTATTGTTAATTTTATCAGTTTGATAAATTTTCCTTCATGACATATTTTCTCGAATTAGTTGTTGCCGGAAATGAGAACATTAAAAACCTGTTTGTTCTTCTCCAAGACAAGACGCTGTGTTTTAAGCAGTTTATTGCCTTGAAAAAGAAAGGAGGTACCTAGCGATAAACGAAAAAGAAGCAAATCAAGTGATAAGCGAAATTCAGTATCGCAATTATCTGTTACAGCCAAATGTCTTTGTACTTGACTTCCTCAAGTTGTCTTTAACAACGAAAAGATTTAGTTTATTGAAACAAGTTCATTCGAAATTTTCTATAACAGTCATCCTTAAGAGCAAAGGTATGTAAAAAAGAAATAATTGACCTCTTTATTTTAAATTCCATTAAATAGCATTTTATCTTGTAAGAAATCAAACTTTTTTCATCAATGTCTTTTATTTACTTCTTAAATACATGCAACTAGCTTTTAAAGTCGAAATAGTCTTACTTATTACAATATATGTATGGAGTTATTTGTAAAGCTTAATTTTATTTACTTAAAAATATTTATTTTTATGCCTGTCTTTTGTGTGTGAAATGTTTTTAAACTTGTAAATAAAGATAAAAATGCATGCCCAGTAGCTGAAAGAATTTTACAAAGAGCAACTTTTCGAAATTTCAATTTCTAAATTTAAGTTTCTAATCAATTTTATATAATTTGTGTGGATTTTAAATTTAAGTGTTAAAATTAAATGAATTCAAAAATAGTAACTCATATTGACATTAACTTAAAACCAAGTAAGTAACTAATGTAAATAAGTACTGCATTGGAGATTAAAGTAAATATGTGTTTATGCAGTGGCTTCCTGGCTTCGCTACGGGAGGCGGTCCATCTCGGGTGAACTCGAAATGGAAAAAAAAATAAGTACTGCTATTCCAAGAAAAAACGGCCGTTATTTTTAATGATATTTAATTTATTAAATCCAGCAGCCAGCAGCATCACTAGACGCGGGGGGGGGAGGGCTGTTGAATGGGGTGACCCCTCTAGAGTGTGACATTAAAATGGATTTAAGAGTTTGAAAAAACAGATACACTTCAATCCTGAATTTTCCCCCAAGCATTTAAAAATGTACTACAGCTGTTGAGCAGTGGGCACAACAGCGGCCGTAGCCCAGTGAGCAAGGTCCCCCACTCCAACCGCTGGAGGTCTGGGGATTGAGTCCCGTGAATTAACAATATTAAAAATTGAAAAAAAAAAAAATTCTTTTCTAAATGAATAAATAAATAAAATAAAAATGAATAATTAAACGATTTTCCATTAACTATCGAATTTTTTTCGATATTAAAGAAAAAAAAAATACGTCACGGGACTCGATCCCCAGACCTCCAGCGGTCGAAGTGGGGGACCTTGCTCACTGGGCTACGGCCGCTGTTGTGACCACTGCTCAACCGTACCTCTATAATAACTTCGAGCTGAACTTTGGATCGTTATATCTCGGAAACTAAGGCGCATTGGGGCATATCCTACAAACATTACAGTTAGTTACATACCTACAAACAAACAAACCCACATGTGAAACTAATAAAAGCGTATTAAAAAGGAAGAAATTTAGCGTCCCTGGGCCCTAAGTACAGCCCTGAATAAACTATGGCATTATTTTGGTACTTAAATAATTTAAGCGTTAGAAGAAATCAATTTAGTTACATTTTTGTTAATAAATTAAGCTAATTTTCTAAACTGTTACGTTTAAAAAAAGTTACTAAACAGGTGTATTTATCATATCGTGATAAGCTTGTTAGTAAAATTGAGCTACATAATTAAGCTGCATTGAATTTGTGAATTGCTGGAAACATTAAATCTGTACTATGCACTTAGTGTCATTTAGGAACGGCTATATTTTGGACATTCTGGCCCGGCGACATTTTTGACTGGCGACATTTTGGCCCGGCGACATTTTTGACCGGCGACATTTTGGCCCGGCGACAGTTTTGACCGGCGACATTTTGGCCCGGCGACATTTTGGCCCGGCGACAATTTGGGCAGACGATATTTTGGACCGGCGACATTTTGGCCCGCGACATTTTAGCCCGCGACATTTTGGCTCGGCGACATTTTGGACCGACGACATTTTGGCCCGCGACATTTCGGCCGCGACATTTTGACCCCAAACCATTTTTAGCCTGAAGGCGCGCGTTTAAAACTCTATAACTTTCGATTGGTTTAATAAAATGTAGCAAAGTAGCATATCAAATTGAAGGAAATTTAAAGTTCTATAACTTTGTTGCCAACATTTATAAGGAAAAATAACCTTGAACGGCACTAGGCGTAAAAGTTTGACAAAAATAGCAAGTTCTTCCGAAAATTATTTTTTTTTTTCACAACATACACCCGAAACATTATTGAAAATTCGACAAATATGTGAGGAACACTTATAAGAAGTTTATTTAGCTTGACTTTTTATTTTGAACCCATTTTTCCCACCATTTCCGCGATTTTTCGAGAAACCCAAAATTTGCTTCCCCCTCCCTCCCACCTTTAGCTCACCCCCCAGCATCGGCGGACTGGCTATGTGGGAATTTGGGAAAATGCCAGAAGGGCCGGTCCTTTCGTGGGCCAAAAAGGGCCGGCCCATATAAACCAGACTTTTTTTTTATCAAGAAAAAAAAAAGTAATTTCCGTGAAACTACCAAATACAAGGCCGCCGAGACGGCAGGAGCAAAATTTCTAGAGTTCGACTGCAGAAAGGGAGCGGGTTATCTATTTCTAATGTTTGAAGAAAGGGCCGCCAAAGCAAAAAAAAAAAAAAAAAAAAAACGAGCTGATTAACTTTAACGCGAGTATATCAACAACCTACTGTAGATTTACTTCTGAATGACCAACAGTTTAGGTCAATTCTCTGTCAAATGCTTACCATAGAAGGGTTCGTAGCCATCATGTGCGTGGTTCTCTTTTGTGCCTAGTTAGCAAAAAGGATACGAAGTCTTGTGCCATCTCTTGCCACCTGTTTACCCAGGGTGTAATGAATGTAATACACGACGTTCGTCAGGGAAGACAGTCCTTCATCGTTCAGACGCCCTTCTTGGGGTATAAACACTTGACTAGGGATGCACCGGTTAATCGGCAGTACCGATTAATCGGCCACTGTGCCGATTATTAATAATCGGCGAAATCGGGCCGATTAATCAGCGGAAAAAATATTTTTCAAATATTATTCTTTAAAGTACACCTTCACTAAGAAACTATGATGAATAATTTTTTTACAATAATCCTCACAGTTGATTTAAAGTTTTCTTTTAATTAATTCACCTACTTTGAATAAATATACATAGACAATGTTGTAAATTTTTTTTTTGTGGCGATAGTTTTCTCTTTAGTACAGTGCTTTTATATTACCTCTAATTTTCAAAGAATAAAAGTATTGAATTAAATTGTTACTAATTATTGAAAAATATGAATTAAAAGTACTCCTAAATTGGAGTGTTCACCTCACACTCCCCTCCTTTTTTTTTAAATTTTTATTTCCAATCAACACAACTAACAATGTGTTAATAATATTATTAACAATAATATGAAAATTGGTTCCAAGAAATTCGATAAAATATTGAAATTATTTGGGGAAAACTAGGAAAATGGAAAAAAAAAACTTTCAGAAATAAATTACTTACTATTTCTAAACTTGGAATTGTGTAAGAGAAAAAATACAGTGATGGTAAAATTGGTAGTAGAAAAACAATTCTGCTTATCATTAATCGGCTCAGCCGATTAATCGGTCGATTATCAAACGCCAATTAATCGGTAATCGGCCAATTTGCTTATCGGTGCATCCCTACACTTGACGACATATTTACATTTTTAATTTCTTTAATAAAAATATTATTATAAAAATCCCTTCAAAATGGGGACAAAAACGTAGGCCTCTGGAATACGCTTTAAATAGATAAGAAGTTAAAATACAGTCAGCAGGGTTTAAAATTTTATACTGAATACTAAGATTAAATTTTTGGAGCTATCAATTCGAAAAATTGCCGATCCTCTAAACGTACCAAAAGATAACCTACAATACAATTGCGGTTTCTTTTAATTTTTTTTTATTTCAAAATATTTTTCGGTTTTTATCCCCCACATCTCTTTGCCCCTATATCATCAAGGCTCTTCCAAAACTGCTTGTTTAGAGCTAAAATTTCGAAAACGAATTTTCGAGAGAGTGTCTCCGATCCCATTCTCCCCATCATAATCGGAGATGATTAAATTTTCGTTTTTAAGATTTCAATTTCGAAAAAGGTCTCTCCCTGGAACCTCGTTTAGATTACCAAAGATTGTCTAAATTGTATTTTTAAGAAGATTAATTCGAAAATTTTCCTCGAATCCTCGTCCCCTGAATTTTACCAAAGGTCGTCTAAAACTGCATTTTTCGAGCTACAATTAAAAGAAAAATTTCCCGGGGGAGGACCGCCTGGACCCCCTTTTCTATACTTATTAATTGATGTATAACAGATGCCCTTTACAAATTTCGATTTGAAAAACGAAAGTAGTACACCCCGCTCGAATTTAATTTTTTCCCCAACATTTTCGAAGATTAGTTTTAAAATACATTTTTAAAACTACAAAATTCGATCTGAGTAATAAATACACTCGCGATTAAACTTATATTAAATTGCACTCTGCTACTGCCCTCAGTGTGGTCTCAGTAAATAAATTTCAAAATTGTTTGAGTATAATAATTTGGAGAAGTTCATGATTTTAGTTCACCGGCAGAGACCCCCCCCCCCTCCACCGGGGCTGCATCTGAAAAAATATGCCAGGGCTGAATTTTCATCCCAGTCCGTCTGTGCCTCCCAGGGTCGGGGACTTTCAGTATGTTTGCTTACTAACTACCCCATATCTTGCCCATTCATCGTGCATTCGGTATGCACATTGTGCACAGTCGAAATGATTTTAACATCATTTTCTCGTATTTATACAATTGAACCCGAAATAGAAGTCACATATAAAGCCATATATTTAGACGTTACAAGATGTTTGAATACACACGTCCAATTTTTCTGGAATGTTAACTACCCCACCTGACCAGGGAAAGGGTAAAACGCAATCTTTCACATTCCTAGCATTCTGAAGAAAAATGTGTCTTTGTATATTTCTAGTTGAGCATTAAAAAGCATCACTTAATATTTATTGTAATTAATGGAAATTTTTGCTTGTACTAAAATGAAACAATTTTTCAATATGTTCTGTTCTGCTTCTTACACAGAGCTATGAAGAACTTGTTGGAACCATTCGAATTTCTCCTGTGGTCATATGTAGCCCTTATCTGGTGGACACTTACACTGACCGTTCTTTTTCCGTTTGTTGTTCTGTTGAAATGCAGTAAAACTTTCCGAAACAAGTGGTTTGCGTGGTTGTTTACTAAACTTTGCATTCCGATCTTTGACTCAAAGCTGATTCCTTTACGAAAAGCACAATTTGCACTCTTGGAAAGCCATATATCACAGAGAAATAAATCGGTTCCACTGAAAGTATTGGAAATAGGCATAGGATCCGGAGCTAATCTTCCGTTTTACCCAGAAAACTCCAAACTGACGACCGTTGATATGAACAAATCTTTTGGAGAATACTTTCGCCAAAATCAAAAGAATTATCCTCAAGTATCATATGAGAGAGCTGTTCATGGTTTTGCTGAAAATATGAAAGAAATTGAAGATTCTTCGATGGATGTTGTAGTTTCCACTTACACTCTATGTTCTGTTGCTGATGTTACTGCTGTTCTTAAAGAAGTAAAGCGCGTTCTCAAACCTGTAAGTATCTTAATGCAATTTTTTGAAGCTCTTTAATTTCTAAAACCTATTATTCTTAGTTCAACTTTTATTGTGAATTTTTAATGGTCCTGAACTATTCAAAATTGTGACTTAGCTTTATGTATTTAATGAAGTGTGGAGGAACTACGCTATTTGCTTAGAGAAAAGAATGGTAATAACGATTACTCAAGGGAAAACATGAATAACTAGTAAAATTTACGCAAAAAGATCAATATAATTTTAAACGAAGTACTAGGGCTGTGCAATAAAGAATAATCACAAACTAATAAAATAAAATTATGTAAACTAATTCTTCAAATTTTGATGGCATTTTTAAAATTGGTCCCTATTACATAAAATCCACCCATCTAATCTCTTTCCCTTGTCTTCAGCGACATGCTGGCAGCCATTTTTGACCACATCCCTCAAAATTGCGGCCGATATTTCTGCCACTATCTCTGAAGGAGAGAGACACCATCCAAGGCCGTAGCCAGCGGGGGGGGGGGGTCAGGGGTTAGAACCCCCCCCCCCGAAATTTTCAAACCTCAAAAATTTTTAAAAAGTATTCAACTAAAAAAAAAAAAAAAAGAAGATTTCAAGGTTTGATGGTCAGAGCCCCCCCCCCCCCCTCTCAAAGTTGTGACGGGTCTGAGGTTTTTGATGATCCAAAGAAAAATTAGAATAATAAAAATAAAAAAAAATCATTTGAATAAACTTGAATAGTTCTGCTCACCATTTCGCCAAAGGAGTTTTTCGTGGATTAAACTTTCAAAAAAAAAAAGAACAAAGCTTTGAAATTCTTTAATTATTTTTTCTTCAATTTTTCAAACATGATGTCGTCATAAATTCTGATATCGAGGGCGTATTTAAAGGTCGGGGGGGGGGGGCGAGGGGGCCCTGCCCCTCCCCCCGAAATCGAGAAAGATTTTTTCAAAAGTAGGTGTTCGGTTCGTGTTTGCTCAAAAAAAAAAAAAAAAAACCTTAAGAAAAAAGCCCACTCTCTTGTTTTCAAAGGTGTATATAAGGGAAGGCCCCAGAGGGTCTTTCCCTCCTATACCTCTCCCCCCCCCAAAAAAAAATCGGATTTTTTTTTTTTTTAAATAAAGGTAGTTATTATTATTCGGTTTTAGTTTACTCTAAAATTATTTACATACTTTTAGCTTGAAATGCATAAATAAATACAGTGAACTCTCACTTATGCGCGTGCCCTAGGGACCAACAGAAAAAGGCGCATAAGTGAGAGAGACGTTTCAGTGAACAAGCCTATTTAAAGGACTAAAACTCAACATAGGTTCCAATGAGAGAGTGAAAAAGAATGTTTCTGTAGAAAAGGGACATATTACTACAGTTTTGCAATTACTGTAACGTAACTATAATGTTAAGAGAAAACAAGTTGTAGCATACCTAATTACAAACTGCTCCCTTTAAAACGATGCATAATAGATAATTGTCCCTCTCCGAACTCTAGTTCATGCGGAAAAAAATGCCTTCCGTGAGCAATAAAGGCGAAAGATTAAAGAGGAAAGTAAAGAAAAATGCTTATTTTTTAAAGAAAATAAATACATTTTCACACATTTTAGGGAAACTTCAGCGCATAAGTGAAATATTTATTTTTAGAGAGACGCATAAACGAACGATACTATCATTATTTTGCTATGGAATGTCCTGGGACTATTCAAAATCGTCGTATAAGTGAAAAAGGCACATAAGTGAGAGTTCACTGTAAATAATTATTGCTAATAATAATTCGTTAGCTGGCACCAGGCAGTGGTGCAACCCAAGAGGGTCAGGGAGCCCTCGCGCTTTACTCAAGAGAAAAAAGAATGTGTCTTGGGAAAATGAAGATATTTCAATTAGAAAACGCACAGAAAAAATCCTAATCATTTTGAATAGAAATCTTTAAATGAAAAAATATTTAGCACATGTAGATTATTAGTCAGCAATTTACGTTTATCTCTTTCTTCTCATTCCCCCTTTTTTTCTAGTCAGTCAGGAAATAAGAGTCTTTAAAATAATGCTACACTCAATAAATTTAAAATAAAGTGTAATCATTCCTCCCCGGCAAGAAATTTAAAATAAAGTGCAATCATTTTCGGTTTTTGTTTTTGCACAAATAATTTCCAAACTTTCAGCTGAACAAAACAAAAAAATCGAAAAGAGGTAGAAGTCCAAGCCGGTCGAGCTAGAAGGGGCACGTAATTTTCAATCTCTATACCAGTGGTGAAATTAAAGAATAGAGTGCCTCTCATTGCGGGTTTAGGGTAGGAAGTCGAGGCCCGTATATCCGCCAAGCATGAATTCAAAGAAGGCTCATGACCCCCCTTAAAGAGTCCAATGATATCTTAAAATTTCGCTTTTACAACGTGTAATTTAATTGCAGTTTCAAGACTTCAATGCCCAAAAATTTTCGGAAGAGAGTTCTTTTCCACCTTCGTCTTCAATACCTTGGTCAAACATTGCCTCAAATGGCATTTTAGAGATTTAAAATTCAAACAGTTAACGGTAGTTGATCCCCCTTACTTTTCTATAGGCTTTAGCTCTAAAATGTGTTTTTAGAAAAGAGAGAGCTCCCGAATTACAGTTTCTATCCCCAAAAATTTCCAGACGAGTCCCTAAATCCTTTTATTATCCTAAATGTTGTCAGACAAAGCCTAAAAGCAGTTGTTCCTATCAAGAATCATGGCGTAAGCGGCGTTTTTGAATTATTTTTAAGAGGAGTTTTTAAAAGCTTTTGTTTTCTTTTTTTTTCACGTGTGGCTCTCGTTTTAAGAGGGATCTTCGTGGAACTCTTGGATGATAAGTTTTTGCTCCTGGGAGTAATGGGCACCTCTGCTAAAAGTAAAATTATAAACCTTCAGTTTCAAAAATAGAGCTTAAAATTGCATTCTTGAAGCTTCAATGCCGCAAAATTTCGGGGCACAGCGCTCGAATCCTGCCTCTTCTCTTGACGTTATTAAAGATAACCTAAATAAAAATGTTTTTAAAACATTAATTTTGAAACGTTTCGGGAGAGAGTCCTTGCTAACGTAACTACCAAAGATGGTCTAAAGTAAAGATGGCTTAAGGTTTCAATTTTGAAAATTTTCGGAGGGAGATCCCTAACCATTTTTTGTCTCTTAGCGTCTCCAAAGAGAACGCGATATTGCGCATCTATGTATCGAAAATCTTTCAGGGGAGGGTCTTTGAACTTTTACTTCCCAAAGATAACTTAAATGAGACTTCAGTTCAAAAAAAAAAAAAAACTCATCTTCTTTTCTTTTATTCTATCATGAAGAAATATATCCTGAGTTGTGCTTCCATGTTAAAATATTTCAGGAGAGATGCCCCGAGTGTTCTCTATTCCTTTAACGTCACTAAAGATAGCCTGAAATTGGTTTTTAGAATTTAAGTTTCCGTAAGTTTTCCAGGGGAGTCTTGATCCTCCAACGTCATTAAAGGTAGCATAAATAATTTCAATTTTAAGAAAAGTTTTGGAGGGAATCTAAAACTTTGTAATTTTCTATCTTTTCCAAAAGTTAATATTTTAATTCAATTTGAAAATTTCTACCTGTCTTACAGTAATAGCGAAAAAAAAAGAAAGTTGGGGGGGGGGGGCTAAACTTGATTATATGGGCCCCCTCCGAAATAAAAACCTATATACGCCACTGTCTGATATCTTTATTTGAAAAATAATGCAGAAGAGGAGAAAGACTCCTTTCCTTCTCCCCAACAGCCCATTGATTAACGTGTTGATCAAAAGAAGTTTGTGAGGAGCTTAGGGCGGCACCCTAAAGCTGTTTTTTGTAAAATTTGGTTATATTATTGGATTTTAACAAATGACCACAAAAACTTTAATACAGTCTCAAAAGCAGGATTGATTTTACTGTAGATATCCCCTTTGCAATTCAAAGTTCCTTTCTTGTGAAATAAGATGAGAAAAAAAAAACATTTTTGTGGTATTTTCAGTTTTTAATTTTCATGAAATAAATCAATCCACCCAGTAAATAACCGACTGTTAATTTTTCGCTCTAAAAAGTGAAGGGCAGGGCCCCTTTACTTTCGGAAGTGAAGGGGAGCATCTGTCCCCTTGCTCCCCCCCCCTTCCGAACAAGCAGCCTATGCTCCCATTGCGTCATAAGGCTTGTAACCTCTTGTTTATTATTTTTTTCAAACAAACTTTCTTCACTTCGAACCCCCCCCCCCCCGAAAAAAAATCCTAGCTACGGCCTTGACACCATCCAGAGGTGTGTTTTCGACTTTGCAGACATAAAGAAGTCACTGAGAGCTTAATCAGAGCTATATGAAGGACGGGGTGGAACGAATAAACCTCCACTCTCGCATCCTTTTCATCTGGAATGAGTTTTTTCAGAATCATTTGCTCACAAACGCTTGTCACCTATGAAGGTGAGAGCTTAAGGTATGAGTATAGGAGCTAGGAGGGAACACAGCGTATCTACCCCCGTTGTGTGTGTGTGTGTGTGTGTGTGTGTGTGTGTCACGATTCAAGTAAATGTGAGGGAACGGCGGCCATATTGGATAGATCATTTGAATGGGGAAGGACTTGTATAGCGCGGGTGAAATTTTTTACTATTTCCGCTCAAATTGATTATGACTATTTATTTTTTTCCTAGAAAATCAAAAAGTAATGCCCAAAATAATTTTGTTTCATTTAAAGCTTTAAATTTCCAAGGATTAACGAACATTTCTTTGGTCAAAGAAGTGGGGGAATACCATGCAACACATGGAAATTTTCGTTATTCATAAAAATAAATTACTTGTATAAGGTTATAAATATTGGTTAATACAAAAACTAAGGTTTGAATAACAACTCATAAAATCTCTAGATTTTCAATGACTATCATACTGGGCATTTATACGTAATTTTTATTACTTTAAAAAAATAAGTTGCATATATAATGAAAAAAAAAAAAAACACTTTTATCAAGATTCAATATGATTCCTTATGACATCTTATTATCTTCATCTGAAAAACCACAAGTATTTTATTTGTTTTTCTTTTTATTTCAATGTGAGAACAATTTCAAAAAAAAAAAAACCGATTGCATGAACTGAAACTCTCTTCAAATATCTATTTTAAACACGAAACCCAAAATTCAATTTCATGTGAAGTGGGAGAAATAGTGTTTGACAATCTATAACAATCGACATCAACCTTCTTCGGAATTCGAAATAGAAAGTGCGACAGCTCAGAAGGACATTTATTAATAGCACAAACCTTGTAAGTAATAAGATCGAACGTTTTGAGGGCAGGAGGAGGGGATATTTTCATTTTTATGCTGCGTGATTATGTATTAGTTTTCAGTACAGTAAATTTTAGATCGCAATTTAGTCAAAGATTTTAGCAGACAATAGTAATAAGTAATAAATATTTTTCTCATTGATTTTTTTTTAAATCATGTTTTGTGTTTTATCTTCCTTTTTATTTATTTAGTTTTTTTTTTTTTTTTTTAAACTTCAAGATATCTCTTTTACCATGCTATATTAGAAGGAAAGCCTTTTGGTTGTTTGCGTTTAACAATTTTATCCGCCGCATAGTTCAAATAGTTCGTTTTAATCGCTATGAAGGCAAATACTTCGATGGGGCAGCATATACTGTCTGATCTTTTTTAAGTAAAACCTTCGCGCATTTACGCATGCGTCAGGTCTTCTCTGATCTTACCAAAACAGAGGTGATAGGTAAGATAACAATAAGGGGAAGAATAATAAAAGCATTTTGAGCCGTATCGAAAACGTAGAACGATGCTAATTTCAAATACATAGTTTAGTTGAATATGTCAAATGGATATAGCAAATGCAAGGTTTAAATTGAAAACTTCGGAAAGTTAACAACCACAATCCATATACCCTTTTTTAAGTGAAACTGTTTGCGAGTGCTAGGTGCGCTTTTCATGGACGAATAGTACATGCGCTTTCAGACCGAAAAGTTACTTTTTTTAAAGCACTTTCTAAACTTTTTTCTTTTTCTTTTTTGCATTTTAAACGTTACAGGACCTATGCTTTTTCCCTCCCAACTCTTGTCAAACTGCAATTTTATTTCCAAAATACCTGACAATAAAAAGCACTCTTAATCCATTAATCTATTTTAACTTCAGAAAGAAGGCAAGAAACAAGCAATGGGTAGCTGACAAAGGCGCTTTATCAGTTATTTTGTCCTTTCATTTAAATAAAATCTCATAAACTGATAACAGATTTTACCCCTATTAACTATTGCAGTGTAGGGGGGGGGGGATTATAATAGTAGAGGTTATTGCAAAATTTCTCTATGTTCATTCGTATTTTGATAGAACAGGATACGTAAGTTTTTTTCTGCCGCAATAGTTCATGATGCATTAATGCAAGTTATGCATAAAAAATATTTGAAGAACTTCATTATGATTTTGCTTCATAACTCGATTTCGTATTAAATCACGAGAAACATTTTATGTGTTCATTTGTTTCATACCATTATAGTTTTTCATTCAAAAAAGTTTGACTTAAATGCGTATTCAATAGGGTGTATCACGAAAAATTTTTTTTTTGGAAAATCAAAATTTCAAGTTGATAAAAGTTGCCACTATATTCACATAGTTACTAAAAAAAATATTTTGAAAATGAAAAATATTTAGGTCGGCCGGGATTACCTTGAAGTTTCAAGCTTTTTAGTTAAAGCGATGATTTAAAAAAAATGAATAAATTATGTGTAAAGTAAAAATAAATATTTAAGTACAAAAATGAACTACTTAAGCAGTAATTTATCAATAAAAATGAATTGGAGCTAAAATGTAATATTTAGGTTTCCAGAAATAGTTATGAAAAACCTCACATTTTCACTAGTCAGTCATATTTTTAGAATATTTACCCATCCTGCAGAATAATTTTTACTATGGTATTATTAGTACAAACATTGAAGTACAGCGCTTTGAAATAGTGAGATTGGTCCATTTTTCCACTTAACTAATTATTTTGCTTTACACATAATTTATACATAAAAAAAATCATCATTGAAATTTCAAATTAATCCTGGTAGACTTAAATATTTTTCAATTTCAAAATAATTTTTTTAGTAACAATGTGAATATAGTGACAACTTTTTATCAACTTGAAATTTTGAATTTCCAAAAAAAAAATTTCCGTGATACACCCTATGGGTAAATATTCTAAAAATATGTCTGACTCAAAAATGTGAGATTTTTCATAACTATTTCTGGAAACCTCTAACAGTTAAATTTTAGCTCCAATGCATTTTTTATTGATAGATTACTCCTTAAGTAGTCCATTGTTGCACTTAAATAATTATTTTTGCTTTGCACATAATTTGTACATTTTTTTTAATCATCGTTTTTACTAAAAAACTTGAAACTTCAAGGTAATCCCGGCAGACCTAAATATATTTCAATTTCAAAATATTTTTTTTTAGTAACAATGTGAATATAGTGACAACTTTTTATCAACTTGAAATTTTGAATTTCAACAAAAAAAAAAAAAATCGTGATATACCCTATTATTCAATAGCTAAAATGATGATTGGCAGTGATGCCTCTAAAAGTTCTGAAACAAACAAAATGTGGCATATGTTCAAGACCCAAGTCGATATGAGGGAATCAAAAGTTATACATGGTATTATTTTTCTGCCGTGAGTCAAAAATAAATCAATTAAGCTG
>JAXGGA010007073.1:0-65127 GCA_038373865.1 Uloborus plumipes
TGATTTTGCCTTTATTATTTATTTATTAATTTTTTATTTTTTTGTTTGTTTCGTATTGTCATCTTTTCATATCTCTGTGTTTTGTCAGTCCTTTGTCTTGCTGTTTTTGTATTGTACCCTGTTATGTGTCTTGTACTATTTTTATTGTATGTAATGTTTTGGTGTCTTGAATAAATTTGGACACCGACTCCGACTGCTGGCTTACGAAAAGACCCTGGCAATCATTCTACGGCAGTCGGTAGGTGCACTCGAAACTGTCTGGAGCAAACGTGATCCGTATAAGCGGCGGTCACTAAGAACTGTCGGTCCTTGAGAGCCGCCCCTATCTCTCAGGAACTGTTCCATTTTAACGTCCAGTGATGGGTTGTAAATGGGAACTTCCCGAAGTTTTCAATTTAAACCTTGCATTTTTGCTATTCTTTTGACACATCCAACTGAACTATGTATTTGAAATTAACATCGTTCTCTACGTTGTTTCATTCGACTCAAAATGCTTCTTATTATTCTTCCCCTTATTGCTATCTTACCCATCACCCCTACTTCGGTAAAATCAGAGAAGACCTGACGCATGCGTAAATGCGCGGAAGTTTTTACCAAAGAAGATCAGACAGTATTAGTTTTACTTGCTTTTCAACTTTGAATAAAATGCTTCATCTCCAAGATTTCATGTCTTCTTTTAGTAAAACTATCATATAATCAACAGGGTGTTTTAGGTGTTATCCTCCTCAGCCAATTCCTTGGATGGCAAGAGAAGAAAGGTTTTACTTCAGAAAATCAGACAGTAAAAGAATTGTCATCATGACAGAAGAGTAAAATTTTAAAATACAGTGAACTCTCACTTATACGCCAGCCCAATGAACCAACAGAAAAAGGCTCATAAGTGAACAAGAACATTTAAAGCACTAAAACGCAACAGTTTCTTATGAGAGAATGAATAAGAAAATTTCAATAGAAAAGGGACAGATTACCACGGTTTGGCAATTACTCTAACGTAACTACAATAATAGCGAGAAAACAAAAATTGTAGCATACCTAATTACAAACTATTCCCTATAAAACGATGCATAATAGATAATTTTCCCTCTACGAACTGTAGTTCTAAGGAAAAAATGCCTTCCATGAACAATAAAGGCGAAAGATTAAAGAGGAAAGTGAAGAAAAATGCTTATTTTTTAAAGAAAATAAATTACATTTTTTACATTTTAGGAATAATTCGGCGCATAAGTGAAATATTTATCTTTAGAACTACGCATAAACGAATGACACTATCATTATTTTGCTATGGAATGTGCTTGTGCCATTTAAAATCGTCGTATAAGTGAAAAAGGCGCATAACTGAGGCGGCGTATAAGTGAGAGTTCACTGTATTTTCTTTGTTTACAAAAAATATAATTTACATCCACCATCTTCTCTAAACCAGCATCTGCTCTTCAAAGTGAAACAAATCGTTCGTGCATACAATGGAGCAGGGCTGAGGGGGCGTGTGACTGGCCTTCCATTTTTCAGCATTAGGTGAAAAGAAAAGCAGCAACCGCTAGACCTTCGTAGCTGTGGTCAAATGGTCATTTATCGTGCTGCAGGCTATTTGCTGGGAAAACGGTTGCATTTTTCATGGCTCCAAGTTCTCTCAAGAATAAGAATTTTTTCGAATAATTTTCCATATAAATTCCGATATAAATGTTTTAGCAAACAACGGCTTATGAAAATGTTTATTACGCACCAAAAGAAAACTATTTAGATTTTTTGAAACGACATGTTTTTGAATTTTAGCCTGTGTAGTTTTATAAATGAAGGGGCAAGTGGATTCTTGCAACTGACATTCCGATCGTCTGCAAGTTATTTCTAACTTTTTCCTGCTTTGAAATAAAATTAACTGAACTGAACTGAAATGAAGAACGCGATAAAAATAATAACAAATTGATGGAACGATTAGACACGATTAATTTATACGATGGAGCGTTCTGATCTCTTTTTTGCCGCAGTTTTGAGCTGTAAATAGCTAATGTGTAAGTAGTTAATTTTAAATATAATATTTGATTAAAAATGATTTCTCTTTTTTGAATACTCTCCACACGATTGCAAGTACCCAACATGAAGCGGAAAGCAGGTAAGATTTTACTTTCTTAAAATTATTTTGAAAGATCCGCTAACACAGGATAAAGGAGATATATGACAATTTTTTTAATTTCTACGAAAAGCTTTCAAAAAAGTGTTGTGTTATTTTTTTAATGGACTTTTCTCAACGGATAAAACGGGGTCATATTCTTGGTTACCAACCATTACTGTGATTAAGGGTACATAATACTGATGGACTTATCAGATTCATCCAGGGTAAAAAATAAGTTTCAAAAATTGTCACATACACTAGGTGGCCAAAAGTATCCGGACACTTTCAAAAATTCACATTTTTACATATAGCTGGAGAAATAAGTGATCAATTGTTCTTTAACTTTAGTCATAAAAAATATAGGCTTCACCGAACATTTCCAAGTTGAAATTAAATTACCCTTGCATTTGGGGGACGATAAGAAGGGGGGTCGAAAGAATAACTGCTTTTTGACCATAACTCTTTGAAAATAACTCGGAATAAGCTATGCATTTCAGTAATTAATTAGCATACTATGTATAATTACTATACAAATTCAAATGAACGCACCACCCTTACTTCCGAAGATATGAAACATTTTTTAAAAAACGGCAATTTTATTTGAAGGGTTTTTGCTCATAACACGCAGAGTTTTTGATAAAACCTTATGAAAACTTCAGGAAAGATGACAAAATACAAGAGAAAGAACATACTAAAACGGTTTTTAAAAATATTAAAAATCCGATGAGATATGAACGTTAAAAGGAAAAAAAATTTCACGGCGCATGCGCGAAGGACAGAAATTTATAACTACAAAAATATTGTAGCCTGGTATATACTGCATCTTATAAAAAAAGTTCCAGTTGAATATCATGAAAATTGAAAAAGATATCAGCGATCTAGTGAACTGTATTTCATTTATTCGTGGACAATTCATACATAGTGAGGGTCTGTCCACAAAGAGCTATTTTTAAAATAAAGGTTATTTCGTCATCGTTCAAAACCAACGTTTCAGGGGGTCTCCGGATACTTTTGGCCACCTACTTATAAGGTCTTTTTGTCCGAATGGGCGAAATGTGACTTCTATGCCAAATATAAATTTTTAAACAGTATACAATTTAACATTGAAAAATATGCTCGATTGTCCCCACACTATTTGTGAACAACCCCTCTCCATTTATGAATTGACTGCAAATGAATGAATTACAGCTCACTAGATCGCTGATATCTTTTTCAATTTTTACGATATTCAACTGGAACTTTTTTTATAAGATGCAGTATACACCAGGCTACAATATTTTTGTAGTTATAAATTTCTGTCGTTCGCGCATGCGCCGTGAAATTTTTTTTCCTTTTAACGTTCATATCTCATCGGATTTTTAATATTTTTAAAAACCGTTTTAGTATGTTCTTTCTCTTGTATTTTGTCATCTTTCCTGAAGTTTTGATAAGGTTTGATCAAAAACTCTGCGTGTTATGAGCAAAAACCATTCAAATAAAATTGCCGTTTTTCAAAAAATGTTTCATATCTTCGGAAGTAAGAGTGGTACGTTCATTTGAATTTGTACAGTAATTATACATAGTATGCTAATTAATTACTGAAATGCATAGCTTATTCCGAGCTATTTTCAAACAGTTATGGTCAAAAAGCGGTTTTTCTTTCGACCCCCCTTCTTATCGTCCCCCAAATGCAAGGGTAATTTAATTTCAACTTGGAAATGTTCGATGAAGAATATATTTTGTATGACTAAAGTTAAAGAACAATTGATCACTTATTTCTCGAGTTATATCTAAAAATGTAAATTTTTGAAAGTGTCCGGATACTTTTGGCCACCTAGTGTATCACCTTTATCCACTTACCCCTTCAAATCTGTGGCTTGGTTCTAAAAGGGTCTAAGTCAAAAATGTGAATTTCGAGAAAAAGGCGATGAAAGATATTAGAGATTTTGAGATGCTATAACTTTCTTATATTAAGATTGCCATTATTATTTTTTGGTATTTGTTTAGTGTTAGTGTAAAGAAACATAATTTTTTTAATGTAATTTTTTATATATTATATAAATGTATATTAATATGTAACAATTTATATAATATATACTCGTATATTATTATATATTATATAGACATTGGCCTTTGTAGAATTAGAGTTTTACTAAATTGGAAACTTTTGATGTAAATAACACAGAATGTGAAAAAATTGACATTGGCCCTTTTAGAACTAAGCCACAGTAATATAGTATGTAATGTACGTGTGGTGATAAATATACTTTAGTCAAGCTATGAAAAATTTGAGCTTAATTTTGCAATATATTTTTGCAAAAATGTCGATTTTTCAATGCCATGTTTTGTCAGCCATTTCTGTACATTTTAAAATAATCAAATCTAAAGTAATTAAATACCAGTGTAGAGAAACGAACCTTAGTTAAAAATAAGCTTGTTCAATTTTATCCAGGATAAACAAAAGTTAAGCGTTTAAAAACATAAAATTGAAATTTACTCAGGTCATGGGAAATTGAATATCAATGCAAGTAAGGTCATCAGCATTTCAATAAAATCGTTTCTAAATGAAATGAAAAAACTAGCAGAACTTGAATGACAGAACTTGAGAATTAGCAAAATTTACTCCAATGCGCAGGCCCGTCATTTAGGGGGGGGGGGGCAGAGGGCCATTTGCCCCCAACCCCTGACTTTGAGAAGTCAATGTATGCACACATAAATGGGCGTGGTTTTGTTGTTTTCTGGTTACCCTTTGCCCCCCCCCCCTGGAAAAACTTGAAATGACGTCCCTGCCAATGCGTACTTAACTGTACCTTTTTTCTTTCTTTTTTTTTAAGAATGAAACATAATCAAATTTTTTTTTATAATTATATTGAGTGAAGGAAAGTTAACGATGTTGGACTTTAAAACGCATTTTCTAAACATTTGTTTACATTTAGTCCAGTATCTGTCCCTATGTCTTACTTTTAGTTCCCATTAACATTTTCTTTTCCAAATTTCTACTCTAGTAACGTGCAAATAGATACTACACTAATGAGATTCCATTTAATTGAAAGTTATTCTTTTTAAAACCCTAAAATTAACACAATTTCCATATAAATCACAATCAACTGATTTTAGAAGTTTTCATACAATACTGTCAACATTGTTTAAAATGGGACAACCTTAAAAAAAAAAGAACAAATGAACACATTTAAAATGTGTTAAAAACTCAGCAAACAGCTGTTTCTAGGCAACAAAGTAGTCACATCAATGCATAAAAACGAAAAAAGATTCGCATGGTCTAAAACTGAGTTTTTAATTCATTTTAAATGTGTTCATTTGTCCTTTTTTTAACGCTGTCACATTTTCCTCATTTTTAATGAGTTCATTTGTACTTTTTTCAACGATGTCCCCTTTTACTCCTTTTAAATTTGTTCATTTGTACTTTTTTTAACGTTGTCCCCTTTTACTCATTTTAAATGTGTTCATTTGTACTTTTTTTAACATTGTCCCCTTTTTTATCATTTTAAATGTGTTCATTTGTACTTTTTTTAACGTTGTCCCATTTTCCTCATTTAAAATGTGCTCATTTGTACTTTTTTCAACGTTGTCCCCTTTTACTCATTTTAAATGTGTTCATTAGTACTTTTTTTTAACGTTGTCACATTTTCCTCATTTTAAATGTGTTCATTTGTACTTTTTTTAATGTTGTCCCATTTTCCTCATTTAAAATGTGTTCATTTGTACTTTTTTCAACGTTGTCCCCTTTTACTCAATTTAAATGTGTTAATTTGTACTTTTTTTAACATTGTCCCCTTTTACTTATTTTTAATTTGTTCATTTGTACTTTTTTTTACGTTGTCCCCTTTTACTCATTTTAAATGTGTTCATTTGTCCTTTTTTTAACATTGTCCCCTTTTTTATCATTTTAAATGTGTTCTTTTGTACTTTTTTTAACGTTGTCCCATTTTCCTCATTTAAAATGTGTTCATTTGTAATTTTTTCAACGTTGTCCCCTTTTACTCATTTTAAATGTGTTCATTAGTACTTTTTTTAAAGTTGTCCAATTTTACTCATTTCACAATACAAAGTTTACGACTGCTTCTTTACACTGTTAACATTCTCAAAGTTTACTTAAACAAGCCAGCTGTGATTCTTACAATCTCGCCAACCGAAGGCTTCGTCTTCCGGTGCTCCAGAACTTCGGTAGAAACTATAACACAATGAAAGAGAGAACACAGGAGAAATAATAGAGGAAGCAGAACTTCCCAGATCTGCAGCTTCCTCACCTGCAAGCTTCTCAAAAGTTCGAGATCTCCTCCGGTGGGGGGTGATAGATGGGGATTTTCTTTCTTTTTTTTCTTTTTTTATCGTTCCATGCTGTTGTTCTCTTTCTTTTCCCCGATTCGGTTTTTCTCTTTCCTTCAGAATTGTAGACAAAGACTCGTGTCAGAAAGAACTTTGCCTATTTGTAAGGGAGAAGCTTAAGTTCCTGGGGAGGGGAGAACAAAAGAACCATTTCCATCGAACTTTATTCCTATGCCACTAGGTGTGATGCTAATTAATTATAATGCTAGAAACGCGGACGATGTTGGCGAGCTTGGTGGGCGGATTCCACTGCGTACGTTCTAGCAATGTTAACATTCATGCTGGGTAAATATAATTAAAGCTGCGGATTTAAAACGTTCTAATTTCAAATAAAGTATACTCTCGATTATCCGGGAGCAGCTTATCCGTGGGGCGGATTATCCGCGAAGGACTTGGAAACGAAATAAACACAACCAACTGGTTTTTTCGAAAAAGCACAAATTTAAATTTTTGTTTTTTTCTTAACTTTTCTTACCCAAGAGTGCGGTGTACTTCATCTAAAGAATCATTTTACCTATGCTTTATCGTAAGTACCACTTCTTTATAAATTTTAGATGCTTGAGAACCTTAAATACAAATGATTTCTGATCGTCTTTGTTTGCACATATCACGTTTTAAGTGTAATGCAATTATTTTTAAGCAAAAGACATTTTTTTTAATTCTTTACCCCTTAATTTATGCTTTTTTCGGATTATCCGCGATTTTCGTTATTCGCGATACCCGTGCTACCCAATTCCGCGGATAATCAGGAGTGTACTGTATTCAAAATAACTGGTCAAACTGAGTTGACATTTCACCTAGGCAATCATGAGTTGACATTTCACCTAGGCAATCATGAGTTGATATTTCACCTAGGCAATCATGAGTTGATATTTCACCTAGGCAATCATGAGTTGATATTTCACCTAGCAAATAATATTCAGGTCAGAAAATAATTTCTATATCATTTATTGCGTTTATTCCAACTATTTCAAATTCTTTACATCTAATAAAATTGCAGTTTTAAAAGACCAAGAATTTTTCCGAAATCTTATGTAACATTTTTATTTAAGCTCTGTATTTTAGACCAAATACAATAAAATTGGGATTTCTCGATAGCATTTCCTTTTTATTTATTCGATATTCTGCTCTGCGACACATAATCAAATTCGTCCCAGTTAGAGAGAGCAAGATTCATTCAAATTTCATTCAGTACGATTCAGTCTCCAACAGCCCCCTCCTAGAAACGTTCCTCCGTGAATACAATAGTTCTTCAAATCTGAAAACATCATTTCGAATGCTGACATCGAATAAAAGGGTGGGGGATAGTATAACACGCTGAAAACGAGGCACATTTTGGAGTGTTTACTACACTGGTCTGGTGGTGTTTTATTTTGGTAACGTGTCTGAAATGTGAATGCGAATCAGTGGTATTGCTCCCATTTTATATTCGAAATAAAAGATTTTACCTTAGTGGGAAAAGAAACAAACAAAAAGAGATTGTAGTACATCGTGGAGAAAATGGTAAAATATGGATATGAATCTATGAAGCATTTGACACTTTTCAGCAACAAAATACGTTGCATTCAAAAGGACGGTTGACTCAGTTGAGGTTAAGATCCATAAACGTATCATGATGCAAACAAATATTTGCTATGTTGCATGTGTGTACATAATCTGTTGTTCTTGAAAATGTACTTCCACACTCTTGGATAAAAAATGTTAAGAAAAACAAAATCTAAATTCGTGCTTTTTTGAAAAAATCAATTAACCCGTCATTATTTAGGGACGGTCCAAAAAAGGGTCTGATTTTTCCCAAAATGAACATTTGAACCAAATAATAGTGTTCAATTAGTACCTTGGAATTGTTTCAATTCGTTATTAACAGAATGCAGCACATAACCATTGTAAAGTGTGTTCCGTAGCAGTTTTAATATGATCTTTATCAAAAATGACATCGTTCACAATCTCAAGAAAAAAAAGCTAAGTTTTCAAAGTTATTCCGAGCTTCCCAGTTTATGTTCATTGCTGATTTTATTTCTTCTTATAAAATGTCTTATTAAATGTTATATCGTAGGCAGAATAAAATTTCAGTAAGAAAAGTATGTACTCTCTGGAGTCTATCATAACTTTTAAGGGACGATTTTTCTTTCCTTAATAAAAAAAATATTTTTTACACAATATTTTTAAAACTATTTTTCCTGTCCATTAAACACTGTTTGTAACCAGTATACAAAATATCTTTGGAAAAAAAATATCAGGCATTAATGGGTTAATTGTGTTTGTTTCTTTCCCGAGAGCCTCGCGGATAATCTAGAGCTTACTGTATTGACAAGATCTTGAATTTTTTTCCTTGTAGATTATTTCAATTGTTGCGTTATAAGATATCATCGAACGGTCAGTGGTATCCTGCCTTTCGATTAGCCGCAACTGTAAAAAAATGCTACCTTACTCCGTTAAGCGGTGGCAACATAACTGCATCCAATGCAATGGAGTAACTTGTGAAGCGTTGCGCATCGCTCATAACGTTTCACTAGTTTTTTCAGTTGAGTTACTCCATTACATTAAAGGCATCATAAGATGCAGAATGCTGCCACCGCTTTTACAGGTAAGGTTACGCATTTTTTTACAGCGAGGTAACCTAAACTAATTACCGAATCCTTCCAAACTTTGCGAATTCTAATATCGATTTTCGATCGGGGGGGGGGTCTGATATCCCCCTTCTCTGTGCCACTGGAAAATTCTCTTCAAAGCCATGTCTTCCTACTTTTAAAATGGGCAACACATTCGCACCAAATTTCATCTGTAAATCCGCAGTAAGTTGTGACATTTCTTAAGGAAAGAGTTTTCCAAAAGAATTTTTTCTCAAAAATTATCAAAAGGTTGTAAACACGATTGAAAAAGCAAAATATGATCAATGCAAGAAGATTTTATTTATTTATTTAATTTCTCTAGGATCCGGACAAATATCACGTTCATAAAAAGAAATCTACATTCATTACTGAGTTAAATCTACTAAATTGTATTTTTACGTTCAGAGACTCTTATAACTAATTCTCATTACTTTGACTTTCTTATTTCTGAAATTACTTACATTCTCAGAATTTCTTATAATTTGACTTTCAAAAATGTTGCATAAAAAGATTCATACATATTTTTTATGAAAAATATTTCTTTATTAAAAACTTCCAATGCAGAAAATGATCCGCGAATCTTCTCAGAAACTTTCTCAAAAATAGAGGAATGGATTTATTAGAAATGCGTTGGCAACACGAAATGAGTTTCCCCCTACCGACAGATATCTCCGTCAGAAGTTTGAAAATAAATCACGATTAATATCGACAAGAGTGAATAATGGCGTCGAATCTTTCATTGCCGTCACAAAATACAGAAGATTTCACGGACCAAAAAAGAAAATGGCTCTGCGCGAAATCGAAACTTGGCGATAAATGAGCCGAGTGTTCTGATATTTGTTTCCCGAAGTGTGTTGCGATGGCTTCAATTAGTAGGAAAACAATAAACGACTCGGAATAGGAATGTTTTCGGTGCTTTTGTCCGGTGTTTCAAAAGTGTGGAAGGGGGTGTTTCATTTCTGGGGGAGAATTAAAATCATTCGAGCCTTTTATTCTCGGAGCCCACTGTTAATTAGATTAAGAATAACATGAGAGCAAATGTGAAGGGAAGTGAAAGATTGTTTATTTTAGGGAGTAACTGAAGTGATAGAGAGACGAAATTTTAGGTTGTTTATTTGAAGAGATGAGGCCTTAAATAGCAGTATATTAGGACAAAGGAATTGTAGCTGAGCAATTGAAAATATCATCTTTCTATCTATCTATGTCCTGTTTCTTTCTCCTGAAAGTCGAACCAGGTACCGATAGATTCGTAATTTTTCAAGCTTCATTAGTTTTAATTTGCATAAGGTTTGATAAAGGGATTCTAAAGAAATTGAGAAAAATCTTCACATTTTTGCCCACATTTAAAGCAATTTGTCTTAAATGATTCAAACATGACATCCATCGTTAAAAAAAACGTGGCTTTTATGAAACAGTATTAATAATAATAATAATAATGAGAATTTTGAAAGAAGTTTTAACTGAATCAAACATAAATTGTTATTCCAAAAATCTTTATTAGTCTATAGCTGTGCTCCGCGGTTTCACTCGCGTTAATAAGACAACAATCAGTTAAAAACTATTTTAATTACATCACGATATGATATGTATATGATAAATATATAGTAAAAAATTGCACGTTGTAACGCAAAAATAAAAAAAACCTTCGGACAAAACTTAGTAAGACGTCTTGTAAAATATTCAAGTTTTGTTAACTTTTTTGTTCAGACATAGCCCGAGCAATGCCGGACCAAGCAGCTAGTAACATTATTATGCTCCGATTCCAGTCAGATGATTTTTTTTTTAACTTTTGGAGTTGTTAACAAATGCTGTCACACTTGGGGAGGGAGGGGGGAGGTAGGTTGTGAAATTGTGAGTTTAGACAAGGGAGGATCTAGAAATGTTTCAAAGGATAGGGCGATATTTAATTTCGTATCCTTCACAAAACATCTTGGTTTACAAATGTTGAATTCCTATGTTTTGGACTTCAATAGCGAAACATATCCTTAAGGGAGGCAAGAGAGACATAAACCTCCCTTTCGCAAGCATCACCTTTTTTTTAAAAAATCTTCAATATTAAAAATTTACTACACTGCATAAAACGAACTGTTGTTTTTACAGTATAATACTGGCAGTCGAGGTTCCAATTTTTGAACTGTAAAATACACAGTAATAAACTGTAAAACTAGTAATTTTACAATTTCTTGAGGTAAAATTAAAAACTTTAAAGTTTATTGCTGTAAAATTTAACTGTATTATACTGTAAAAGCAACAGTATAATACTGGCAGCAGAGGTTCCAGTTTAAAACTGTAAAATGCACGGTAATAAACTATCAAATTAGGGGCCACGTGGGCTTAGAGAGAGTACTTTCCTCGGGTGGGTTGCGGGTTCGAATCCCGCCTTGCCCATGGATGTTATTTCATCCTCTCAGTGCCGTAAATCTGTCCTGTGTTTGTCAGGAGGCAAAGTGCATATTACGCAGTCCTCATGTATGTTGAAGCTGATGGCTACTGAAAAAAAAAAACATCAAATTAGCAATTTTACAGTTTATCACTGTAAAATTAGCACATTTTACAGTTCATTACTGTAAAATTAGCTGTATTACAATGTTAAAATCAACATTCACTTTTTTACAGTGTAGTGGTGAGTCGCTCCCTTGTATCCGTCCCAGGTTTAGAGGCTGTGTCTAGTGACAAGGAAGAGGCAAACGGTAGCAAGAAGTGTGACACCACAAATTCTTTAAAGAGAGTACGCTTAACTAAAACCAAGGCTTCACTAGATAGCGTTTTATACAGGCTGCTTCATTACTCAAAACATCAAAGGTAAAGATTTGCCCGCTAGAGAGCGCTGAACAAGGACCTCCCAAATGTTTGTTTACATTTATTAGCATGTTGTTTCTGCTGTAAAAAGTGATGTTTATCCTATCTTTTAGGGTTAAAAAATACTGATATAGTTAACTGAAGTGGAGTACAGAGTGAATTGATGCCGAAAGCCCTCTTAGTACTGCTTTTTAGGGGAAATAAATTCCCTTTTCAGGTAAAGTTGGTCGCAACTCATGATTCAGTCATACGACATTCATTCATTGTTTACTTTCTTCGAATTAGCAACATATAGCAATGGCGTTCAATTTTGACATCTCTGCATTAATAAAATATACGCTTTTCTTCGCAGCCGATAAATAAAAATGTAGCAATGAAATAATATTGTTCTATTTACTATTTTGTTTCATTATTGTTGCTCACACGATCTTAATTGCTACGCAAAAGCTCAGATGTTCATTTTGATAGCGTTGACCCATCAGAGCGATAAATGGCGAATCTATTCGTAGAGACATTTCATTTTGATGCCCCAGAATGAAATTTACAGTAATGAAGCGATGGTGTTCAACGGAAAGACGATTGACAACAAAACATATTAATTTCTTTAGTAAAAACGAAATGAGCATATATAATCGTTTGGTGCTAAAGAGCAATACAAGTACGAAAAAAATAAACAAAACTACAAAATTACGACGACCAACTGTAAAATTTTGTTTTCATTTACACAACATTAAAAGGTAATGTTCTTTTTATGTTAAATTTCACACATTGATAATATTTCGATAATTGGGAATCTGCTGTGGTTGCCAAATTTTTGGCGATAATTACTTTATTTTGTTGCTCTTTAGTTTATGTTTGCGAAAGAAGTATTTCCCTCGCTCATAAATTGGCCACAAAGATTTAACGCCAATAGGGAAAGATAACCAGACTTCCAATCACCGAAATCTTCCCTTTTTTTGTTTCTAATTTCACACATACGTTTAATACTTGAAAGTAAAATAATGGGCCAACTGAAAAAAAGCTGCGAAATAATGTGAGAATTCTTATTAAAAAACTCGCCAAATCAACTTTAAAAGCTCCATTAGCATGTAACATAATAAATTTAATAAATATATCGAGCCATTATTATCATTGAAATTTAAATTAAAATGCAAAATAAGAGAAAAGAAGCAACCATGAAGACGATGCAAGCTTAAAATTTTAATCTTTGCTTAGGTGCTAAGAATCGCCAAGTTAAAAAACGTACCTATAACTGAAACGTACATACTACCAAAGATGTCGGTTATTGAAATATTCTCAAAAACTTTACGGAGAACAAATTCTTGATGTGCTTTTCAAGACATTACTGTACCTCAGAACCAGACTAACGTAAGTCCATTTTCGTCATTTTTCGGTAGAGGGGGAAAAACGATTGTCGAATACATTGTTTTTCCCTTCTACTGAAAAATGACGAAAATGGACTTACGTTAGTCTGGTTCTGAGGTACAGATTAGTGCCATAGTCATTCCAAAATGTCCATTAAAATGTAAAAAAATCGCCAAATAAATTAATTTGACCATCTAAACTCATCAAAAGTTTTGATGGAACTATCATTCCAAAATCGCCATTTATCGCTCTGCGGTGCTAGTGTCGTTTCATAGTTAATTAATAATTAGAATGAATTAAAATGAAAAATAATTCGCTAACTAATTAAAACAAGCCGTTAAAATGCAGAATAAACCAACAAATCGAACGAGCTATTAAATAACGTTAAAATATACTAAAATAGAATTGAATGCCAAATTGTAAAATGGTCGCCAACAAATTAACTTTTAATTTTGTCTTTTATTATCTGATTTGTTATTAATGTTAATTGTCATAAAATTCGACAGATGTCGCTGGACAAGGACCTCCGTTTTTATCCCAAGGATTTTGATCAAATGAAGCAGCCTGTATAAAACGCTATCTAGTGAAGCCTTGCTAAAACAGAGTGACACAGAGCAGGGAAAGTGAGCGAAATTATGAAAAAAAGTGTAACATCATTAGTGGACAGCCTTTTTTTACATATCTTGAGCAATCAAGAGTGTTCATTGTTTTCACTATACTGCCGTGCTAAGCACAAATGTCGTATCTGCACATTTTGTCAAAATTGAGTTGTGGTCACCAGGTTGTTCTTTGCAACTTATTTTACAAGAATACAATGTTTTATATTCATCTGAGAACGGGATATACTTTTTAAAAAATTCTGAAAAAGTACTTCCTGAATCAAATACCGTAGAAGTATACCTGAAGTATACCGTAGCTGACGCTTACTCTTTTTACTTGTTTTCTGATTGACTGGTTGGTTACTATTTTAATGATTCATTGCTACTTCTTAAAAAAATCAAATCTTTTCTAGTGGAACGGCATTTTTTTAGCATTGAATACAAAGAAATACCTACATTTATTGCGTACTACAATGCACCGTCATTTATACATATACGCGACCTTATACCATCTGTATATTTGTCTTTGCTACCCCATGACTTTTGAACATCTGCGTATCGTATTCAGAATGACATTAAAAACATAAAAAGTGATAAAACAAAACACTAAAAGTCAACTACCTTGAATTGGTGTAAAGATTTAAAGTGAAATCTATACATATAAAAAATCGGATGTATGTATATTTGTTTGTATGTTTGCATGTTTGTTCCTTATACAAATCCGCAGTTTTCGTCGGATTTTCATCAAACTTGACACAGAGGTTCCTTGAAGCACTAAAATTTACATATGCTGGGTTTTGAATCTAAAATGCTCAAAATTCAAAGTTTTTGTCTCAAAATGCCCATTTTTTTTTTTTTTTTCAATTTTGAATAGATAGAGTAATAAAGTTAAGCCTTTCAGCATACAAATTGATAAAATTTAACCCATTTAAATATGATTATTTTCCAACAACGATTACGATTAACAATGAATTATCAATTTAAGGCTCACTTATTTCATTCAGCATGAAATAAGTTAAAAACAATTATGATTCTTGTTCTAATTACCTTGGAACATTGGCACAAATATCGTACGATGCAGAAAAATTAGAGGTCCCAACAGAAATTTAAATCTAATTTTTACGAGCATTTTTTATAAGCACCCGGGCAACGCCGGGTAATAAGCTAGTATCTCAATAAAGCATTGAAGTAAAATTTCTCAAGAGCCAGTTTCTCTGTGCACTGTTTTAATTTTCAGATGCACCCTGGAGTAAAATAATTTCAAACTGAATTAAAGAGATAAAGAGGGTGTGTGCATTCAATTTCTCTTCACGCGTTTAAATAAATATTATCTCCCATCGTCCTTAATTTATCCAATTGTTTTCATAGAGACATTTTGAGATGCAGCTTTTAATGCGAAAGCTTTTAATCTGAAATTATATTTGTCTGAATAAAAATTGAAAACCTCTCGAAGGGCTTTAGACTGTCGAATCAAAGACTTAGTTATGGCTGATGCCGGAATGATAATTCCAAACGAAGGCTCCGGTTCAGGCCTTAGTGATAGGTCTAGACAATGTCTGAAGTATTATTTCATCTTTATATATTGTTACCAGTAATACATTTCTTTTTGTTATGTAATCATAAGTTTTAGCTATTGCACGTTGAATTTAAATTCTTTAAAGAAATAAGGTGTTTAATATATAAGGGTGATTCTACAAATACGAGAATATTTCTAACATGTAAATTTCAAAAAAATTAATTTTAAATTAAAAATCTGAAAAAAAATCAGCGAAGTACTTTATAAGTTGCATAACTAAAATAGAATATCAGCAGAGCTTAAATGTTTGTATTTTATTGTATTTTTGGATTTTTATTTTTTTGAAGGCATATTTGAATGATAAAAAGGACATGGGGTTGACACAATGGGTATGTTAATAACACAATAAGTATGTGAATAACACAAACACAATAGGTATATTAATGAAATTTTTTAACCTGAAGACTGTTAGACATAATTTTTAAACATTGTACTGTCATAGTTTGGCTTTTGATTCATCCACGTGTCTCATATTGGGGCATGTGAATGACATTAGAAAAAGGGCATGTGAATGACAAAACACAAGTAATTGTGTTCTCAAAAAGTCATATCTGAATATTTTTCGGCTTAACTTCGAATTAGAACCCACAAATGTAAGCCTTAGAATTATTCATTATCAAAATTTATTTACATGTACATTTTACTTGCATTCTGTAGGCCATGTTAATGACAAAGATGAAAAACACTTGCCTTGAAAGTTGAGTTTAGCTTGCTTTTTATCAAAAAGTAATTGCAGAACAGCAAAATTAATCTTCAGCCAGGAATAACAAAGTTCCATGCTTTATTTTAAGATGTGTTGCCAGATTTTGAAATAAAACATTTCAGAGAAAAATATCTGTACTTTTCAGACATGTGGATGACTGATAATCGCTGGGACAAAGTTTAGATTAACTTTTAGAGACATTATTTTCACATTATTTTGCTTTTTTTGTGATTTACATCTTGCACACATTCACATTTATAAATAAAAAACTCTTGAGAAAAAAATCACTTATTTTTTTTAAATCTATATTCCATTGATTGTGAAAATTGCACCTATGGGACAGGGTATGTGGATGACATTTCAATGTAATATTTTATTTTTAAACGAATAATAATTAATTCTTGACTTTGTTGATAATCAAAATTATAGAACAAAAGACGCATAAAAATATTCCCAAAATAGTTTTTTATTAAATTAAAAACAAAAAGAGCAATCAGTATGGAACACAAATTTGCCCATTTTTTGTAGAATCACCCATAAACAAATATTATGAAGGTTTATGAAAACTACATTGTAAAAAAATAATACTGGTTTTACAGTATAATAAAACTAATTATATAGTAATAAACTGTAAAAAATTGCTAATTTTACAGCAAAAAAACTGTAAAACTGCTAATTTTACAGTGACAAACTCTAAATTGCCAATTTTACCGTAAAAACTCTAAAAGTTGCTAATTTCGCAGTTTATAACCGCGCATTTTACAGTTCTAAACTGGAACTTCTGCTGCCAGTATTATACTGTTTTTACAATATAATACAGATTACTTTGTAAGGATAAACTGTAAAAGTGTGGTAATAAACTGTAAAATTGCTGCTTTACAGTAATAAACTGTAAAATTGTTAATTTTGCAGTTTATTACTGTGCATTTTACAGTTTTAAACTGGAACCTCTGCTGCCAATATTATATTCTAAAAAAAAAGGAATGTTTTTCACCGTGAACATCAAATAGGTTTAAAAAGTTATACATACTTTTAGCTGAAGCATGCTTATTGTAAAATAAAGTTAATAATAGCAACTAGGTGACCCGTGCGGAATTCCGCAAAAAAAAAAAAAAAAAAAACTCTAAACTTAAAATTTAATACGACAATTTTTATTGGCTTCATTTGCACAACATCGCCATCTACTGCCGTCGTTCTGACAACTTTTCAAAGAGATCAAAGACACGTTCACTTTTACAACTACTACAAAAGTGATACCCTATATTAAAATCAAATACCCAAGCCTACTACTAAACTAAATACTAACGTTATCGCAAAACTACCATAGTATTTTGAAACAATAAAAGTTACAATTAAGGTTTACCGAGCTAAGCCTTGGCTTGAAATGTCGCATTTAAAATTGATTTGAGCAACAATGTAACGATTTTGACAGTTGAGCAAAAAATTTAACTTTTTCAAACTTCAATCGCTTATAAGTCGCTTAAACGTGGATTTTCGAGATTCTCGTTAGGCGGCGCTAGCGGAGAAACGTTCTAAAGAACGCATTTTTTTTTAATCTTTCGAATGAAATCAAAATGGAGACGATACGACAATTATTTCGCTAGATAGAGTCAATTTTGTGCCCAAAAATTGAAGTTCGAATAAAAAACGAACCGACACTTTTTAGAGGGTGGGTCTAATTTTCGTCAATAGCCCGCGGGATAAGCTTCAAAATCATAAATTTTCTTGCAGTTCGATAAAGAAATGAGCGAGTTTCGACCGGGTATAGGATTCGGCTTAGAGAAATAATATATGGAGATTTTAGAGTTGTCTCATAGAAAAGATTTCTAAAATTCGGTAAGAGAAAATTCCGGCAAAAATTCGGTATAGAAAAGAGCAATCATTCTAGGTAGAAAATTAACCTCCTCTATTCCCTCCTTTACACTTCCTCCTTACTAAATCTAAATAGGGTTGCAATATCAGCAGGAGTTATCAGAATTTTCTACCTAATATTTCAAACCAGATTTCTGCATTGGTTTCAATGAACTTGTTTTAATTTTAAATGCTTTTCATGCGTGTATCTTAAACTGGTGTTCTTTAATTGCACGTTTTAACAAAAGCGGAAAGGATATTCTGTGACGCATAATTCCCTAAACTATGAGTCACTGGTTGGACAATAAGCGATTTGTGGTTGGTCAACTAGGACTGCACTGCAAAACATAGATAATGTTTTTAGAATATGATACAGATAATTTTATAAAAACAAACTAAAAATTAATAATTTTACAGTAATAAACTGTAAAATTACTAATTTTACAGTTTATTACAGTGCACTTTACAGTTTTAAACTGAAAACTCTGCTTCAAGTACTATACTGTAATTTTAACAGTATAATACAGCTAATTTTGCGGTAATAAACTGTAAAATTGTGGTTATAAACTGTATAAGTGTACTTTACAGTAGTAAACTGTAAAATTGCTAATTTTGCAGTTTTTTACCATGCATTTTAGTTTTAAACTGAAACCTCTGCTGCCAGTATTATACTGTAAAAACAGAACTTTATTTTCTGAAGCGTGGGCCAGTTGTAACTGGGACTGGCCTTTATCGATGTAAACAAAATATAGATTTAACCTTTTATAAAAACTTTTTATCCACTAGCACTGCATTTCCAAAAAAAAAAAAATTTTTTTTTTCAATGTATAGAATAGTTAAAGATTTTTTTTTTTTTTTGTCGTGTCTATGACTTAGCCGAACTAAATAACTACATGGATCCTTACAACTGCTTTTGCGATTTGTTGGATGTTATCGTCATAAAAGTCTACAAGTGACGGCATTACACCAATTTCTCTCAGGTTCGCACTTATTGCTGGACACTCAAAGATATGACAAGGTGTAAGCTCTGTATCTGCACTGTTAAAAAAAACCTTGAATTTTCAGGAAGATTTTTACTGATTTTAACAGTAAATTTCCGTTTTCGTTTCAAAACAGAACTTTTCCTTGAAAAAACGGAAATATTCCGTGAATTACCAAGTTGGGGGAAAAAAACGGAATTTACCCGGTTTTGTGATTGAAATACCGAATGAGGAAGTAAGACAGTCTGAAGAGACTTTGTGCGTGCGCAGATACGGAGTTTTCGGCAGCATAAATGATTCATAACTGAATCAAAGTGCACAGCAAAAGAAACGCAAAGTCATCGAGAATTAATATGCATGTTTAAGCTTCTATGACTTGTATTATTCGCATTAGCATGGAAAAGAGGACATCTGTGTCTCGTCGTTTGGATAGCTACTTTACAAAAAACATCACATTCGAATGTTATTCCTCAGGACGTTATTATGTGTGCCATTTTGTTTCAATTTGAAAATGCTTCGAAGAACAGCGTTGAATAAGAATTATTCCAGGATTCTGCGTAGTTAATCAAATTGACTGAAAAAATATTTTGGATCTTTTCATGTGTTTATGCGGTATGCATGTGATTATGAGCGTTTTCAAGGCTCAACATTTTTAAGAAGACTTCGTTTATCGCAATGGATAAAATCAAAATGGGCAACAAAAGGGCGTGTTAGTATATTTTAAAATCTACTCGCTCTATTGTTGCCTTTTTTGAGCCACTTTTATTCCAAATTGGAGGTAAGAATTTTTATTTTTGTTACTGCTATTTTTATTTTAATCTGAGTCCAGACTTAACAGTTAGTTATTTCATGATGTAAACCAATTGTGCATTTTAGGAGTTGCATGTATAAACTTATTGGTGCTGAGGGTTAGTAAAATTTAATGAAATGATTTTTGTAATTTTATATCAAGATTTAAAAGCTTAGTTTCAAAACTTAGCTTTTTTACTTTATGACTTTACTTCGTTAATGTGACGAAATTAATGTTGTCAAAACTACGAAAATGATTGTCAATTTGACGATACTAGGATAAAGAAATATTTCGCTACATTTGACGAAATTCATCCCCAAAAAAATGACGAAATGTTCGCTCGGGGTATATTCTTGGAAGTGATTTCATCAAAAACAAAGAAAATTCGTTAATTTTGAGAGTGCACTTCTGAGAGTGTTGATCACTATGAACACCATAACGTAAATATATATGAGAATAGAGGAATTCAGTAACAATACATGATTTTTTTTTAAGGAACCACGAATGTTTCAAATTCAGAAAGGAAAAAAAGAACTTTCGGAAGAACTTAATTTTTATTCAAACATAAGAGAAAATATTTTTAAAAGAATGCACCTTGTTAATACTTTTTAATTTTTTGAAGTTATGCGCTCAGAAATACTATGCATTGATCATTCCATCTTCAAAATATTTGAGTATTTTATGCGAGATTGATGTAATCTTTTCAAAAAAATCATGTTATTTTAATGAGCTAAAATTTTTAATGGAAAAAAAAAAAAAAAAGCCAATTCTTGTATTGCTTTAGTATTTTTTTTTAAAGGTAAGATGTTTAAAAGTTTGAAGTATATGAGCGGATATTTTCAAACTTTTTCTAAAAAACAAAATTCGTAAGAGTTTTAAGTTTACATTTTTGCTCATCATTTTGTCTTATATATATATATATAATTTTCCGGTGAGCTAGTTTACGCTTCTTTTTTAATTGCTCTATTTTTCTGTTTCTCATTTTCCCATATTTTAATCACCCACATTTTTACGTTATAGGCTTATACCTATACGCTTATACTTATATATGTAAGATGGAAAATTATTGAAATTTTGCAAAATAAACAAGCGCTTTTATAGCAGCTTAATAATAATAGCAAATTATATATGAAAGTTTAATAAATTAGTCCTTTAAGTGGCGCAAAATGTGTAGATTGGAAAAAACAACAAATGAACAAATTGAAATTTTAAGAAACTTTAGAGAAACATTTGAAAATTTACGAAACAATATAAACATATAAAAAGAACAAACGAAAAAGATAAGGCAGCACATTACCCATGTTTGTTCTTTTTATATGTTTATATTGTTTCGCAAATTTTCAAATGTTTCTTAAAATTTCAATTTGTGCATTTGTTGTTCTACACAATCTACGCATTTTGCGACACTTAAAGGACTAATTTATTGAACTTCCATAGATAATTTGCTATTGATATTATGCTGCTATAAAAGCGCTTGTTAATTTGCAAAATTTAAATAATTTTCCATCTTGCATGTATACATATAAGTCAAAGCGTATAGGTATAAGCCTATAACGTATAAGCGGAAATAATAAGAACCGAAAAAATGAAGAACGGAGAATTACGAAACGAAAAAATGCCTAACGGAAAAATGACGAACGCTCCGTTCGTCATTTTTCCGTAAAATCACGGAAATATAATTAACGAAACGGAAACACTCCGGCAACTCAGCTGCCGTATATTTTTTCGTTATTTTCAGGAAATTTTTTTAACAGTGTGGGCGATTACAACAGTTTCTATACACCCTTCCACCCTCTTCATCAATGTTCATGCCCCTGTGACGGCCGCTTCTCAGCCTGGTTATAGTTTTTGTTATTGATTGACTTGTATTTATTTCACAAAGCTGGTGTTTCACTTGGATTGATTTATCTCTAAGTTTAGGTTTAGCTATTGCGTTTGCATCTTGGAGATAGACACTGTTGTTATTAGTATTAAGGTCTCTTGTCTCCTTGGCTAATTTATCAGCATATTCGTTGCCTGTTATTTTGACATATAGTTAAAGATGAACAACTCATTTACGTAGGTCTTAAAGTAATTGAAAATATTTAACTCAATTTTTACGCCTTGCCCTTTCTCTTGAGGAAAAGGAGGAATTAATCGTTTTGAAGAGTTGATGCATTATACTTCTGTCAACCTTATTGGAAAGATATCAACTAAAATGTCAAGTACATAGTCAAAAGGATAGCAAATGCAAGTTTTAAATTGACAACTTCGGAAAGTTATCACCCAATACCAATCACTTCCTTTTTTTTATTTTGAACTGCTCACGAGTGCTAGGCGTGGCTTTCATGGACAAACAGTATATTAAGTTTCTTTCAGAATGATTTTCTGGTACCGGGACAATTTTTAACCCTCTTGGGAATTTATTACTGTTGGCTCTTCCCAAGTTTCAATGTTGCAACGCAATTACGAAACCTTTCGGCTCCTAAATAAATGTTAAATCTTTTTCTGTAGCTATTTTTAATTCAGACAAAATAACAGCACCCATTCCTCGACTTAATCATTGAGTTATTTATTTCATTAAAAGGCGAGAGGAGTACATATTTCCATTACTCGCTATTTCGAAACGAGACAACACAGTGTTGCAATCGGCAGGTCTACATACAAAATAATCGGAATTCCTCTTGTAATGAAAGTTTCTACGTCTATACTCGTGTTGTCAACAGAGAACAGAACACACAAAAGCTGTTTATTGTTTCGAACTAATTGAATGAAATGTCATTTCCCTGCCGGGCGAAAGGGGGAGGGGATTATCGAGAAAGTTCGATCACGATGTTCTTTTTCAGTTCATGGAATACCTATGAGAAGTCAGGAATTCGGGAAATTTGGTTGTTCCTAGAGGAACGGCAGTTATTCTGTAATTTTTGATTAAATATATATGAGTGATTCTGACAAATTATGAAAATACAAGGAAAATAAATCAAAATTAAGAAGAAAAATATATAGCTCAAAAACTAAAAAACACGCTTTTAGAGTTAATAAAACTAACAAGTAAAAAATAATTCTCAACATCGGAATAAAATTACCGACAAGAAAATTAATGTCATTGTCTTAAGAACATGGGATGCTTTGTATGACATTTTTAAGCTAACTCTGCTTTTCGAAAAGAAACTAGTGAAAAATTATGAAGATTGGTATCAAGCACCCCACGCTTTTAGAAGAGGGACATTAAGTTTCTCTTTGGTAATTTGCGGTGGATTTAAGAGAGGTTTTTTTTTATTTATTTAGTTCAGTGGTTCCCAACCTTTTTCACTTCACGACCTCATTTTGACGAACTAAACATCTCGTGACCCCCCCCCCCCCCCATCTCTTCCATTCCCAACGTAAATCCATACGTAATTTTCGAAATTCTAGTCCTAAAATTACAGCTTTTGGGGTCACGTGGGCCCAGAGGCAGAGTACTCTTCTCGTAAGCAAGTGGTCGCAAACCCACCTTGCCCATCCCCTCTGATTTTCAAAACCACTGAGTATTGGCTGAATTACATGCATTCAAAATACGTTAAGGGATGGATTGAAGTTGAACTTTGCGTAACAACAAATACGTCGTGGACATACCAGAGTTGTGTTGTTTCTTGTAGAATGCAATGATCGTAAAACTGTACCGTTGTTACCTAACCCATGACTAGAGCTAAGTGATGATGGCTTCCTCATAGAAATGGCCAACACAAAAAATACGTTTTGTGTGTGGGTCTAGTACATTGACTAAAGAGAAAGTGGACTGTTGTCTTAGATAACTATAGCGAGTTACCACTACTCACTTAAGCGCAGATCACATATGCGTGCAAATTTCCACAGACAGTTGCGCAGAAAACTTTTAGAAACTTAGTTAGGAGCAAACATACAGGTGAAACTAATAAAAGGAAATTAAAAAGCAACTCACCCCATGCTTTCGACCGTACCTTTTCAGAAAGGAATATTTTTAAAAAATGAGAAACATCTCCATTATATAAGTTACTACATACTTCTTTAATACTGCTGATTAAGAATAGATAAAGTAGTGAAAAGAATCTTGAGAGTTAAAAGAAAAAGAACGAAAAGTAATATTTTATAATGGTATTTTTTGTTCTACAAGTATGCCTTTTGTGAGCTGATTCACATTGGTATATAGAGATATGGACCAAAACTTTTTACTAGATTCCGACAAATTCTAGACTTCCAGTCATTAGAACTGTAAAGTTTCAGAATCAGGTTTCTTTCGCGATGACAAAGTCATTGGAAATCGAAAGTTTCAGTCGAATCTTAACGATCGGAAAATCGAACCTCCTTGTTTGGAAAGGTGAATGGGGGGGGGGGGGGGAATGTCTGTTCCGTTTTATTCTATTCTTTTCGTTTCTTCTCCGAAGAATACCTTCAGACACAGGGCTTTGCAATCTGGAGCTGAAAATCTCCAGCCTAAAGTATCGTTTAGCTTTTGTGCGAGGTAACATGTATGAAACTCTTCTGTAGATCCATTTAGTGTTTTAAGCTCTGATTACCAGCTATTGCAAGCAATGACAAATAAACAAATTCATTAGTAAGGATTTTTTGTATCCAATAAATTAGTGGTAACCACATCATTTGCTCTTCAATTTAAGATTACAATTGAAGGGCTTGGAAGATGAAGGAACTAAGTTACATTTTAAAAAATGAACACTCTGTACAATGGTAAGCAATGGATACAGGTAAGCAAATAAAACTTGGTACATCAAACAGTAGATGTCATTAGACCAATTTCATACGCACACTAATGACAAAACCAGAAAACAAAAAAGCTGCAACAACTGCAACAATAAAACTTTGAACTTTAATTACTCGCAATTTCTGTTTTGTCACATAACCCCTTCATCTCCCAAGCCCTTCAATTGTGTTGTAGGAACACGAGTAGAGTCGGAAGTTTTAAGAAGGACCCATTTGTAGTTTTTTCAAGTTTTATTACACAGCAACACATACAACATAAAAGAGGACAATAGAACACGACTACGCATTACGCAAAAGTGCAAAGTAACGAGAGCCAAGTCGAAGTTAAAGTTATTGTTTTGCTCGCTTATGGCGCCATCTCTGAAATTAATGGTGGAGTTACAACAGCTGTTGTCTTATGTCAGCTAGGCTGGAAATTTGGAGTGAACTGCTTCACTTTTCCCACTGTACCGCAATCTCGTGGGAAATCCGCCTTTCACAGTACATACATGTCATAAGGACCCGTTTACAGAGTGGGCAACTATTCAAAGCACAACAAAGAATCACACAATAAAAAGAACGAGGACAGGAGAGAGAGAAAGTTCATCCATGCCCTAGCCAGGATTTGAACCAGAGATCTCCCCTTCAGAGTCAAACATCTCTGACCACTAGACAAGGTGGCAGGCAAGATCACAGCTAATATCTGTTTAAGAGTTGGGGAAATGATGTAAGCATTCAGTAGAACTCGGCTTTCTAATATTCTTTGCAAGCTTTAACTAGAATGGAGTTGAAGCAATTACACTCACAGCTCGGTACCACATCCTGAGACTGCAGTTTCGTCCTTATTCTGGACTCCTCAGTCAGGAATAGCCAATAATCGAGCTTTAAGCTTATTAGGATTCTCCCTAGACTTTTCCAAATTGTCCATGCTGTTGCGCCAACGTGGCTTCCCCCGGACATATTTTGACCTGTTTGAATTTTACAAAAGACGAAGTCCTTAGGGACGACCCTACACTTTTTTTAGATGTTTTAGACATTTTTGGTTTTATGGGGATTGTCTAGCCCAGCTACACGACCTGAGATAAGTAAGAAGAAGAAGAAGCCGTAGCTTATGGGCGGTAACTCATTGTTCATAGAATGAAGTTGGTTCAGTTATCGTACATTAAATTATCTCGTGCAATATCAGAGAGAGAAAAGGTTAAATAAATTATTTTCTGATGTTAAGCAATAAGTTACCGGCCCTAGGCCAGGGCTAAGGCAGAACTGTATGAAATACCCCTCCTTCTCGGCCATGTCATACAAATACTGCAGTATCATTCTCATTAGGAATCATCACTCTTGCTTAGACAGCGACCGTGTGCTGAGGGAAGAAATCCTCATACAACAGTACCAAACAAACTGGTAGCTAAAGAAAAAACTGTATTTAATTTTCATTTATTAGGAGACTATTGTTCTCATTTTAATGAGATGTTTTGGCAAGCGTTGTCCTTAGTCTGACGGGGATTTTATAGGTTATTGTACTCGATCAAGTGATTTTTAGGGGCTAATTCCGAAATCCGACTGGGGGGTTTTAAGGTTCTCCTAACTCTAATGAAGATTTGTAAGGTCTGCTGGCACTATTGTGGGTTTCTAGCCTTTATTTAATATAATGACCCTTTTAACAAAATGTCTTCTTATTCGTCCGGGTACTTGAATATTTAGGAGCGTGTTAATTTTATTTACGAAGTTTTTAACTCAAATGGGCATTTTCAGTCCAAACTTCTTAGGAATTTTTTGAAACTGTAGTAATTACTCTGACGAGAAATTTTACATTTTTTTTACCTTTTTATTTAAGCCAGATTATAAAATATGCGTCTCTTGACAATTTTTATTTTCTAAATAAGCTGTTCAAAGCCAGGTGATACAGCTAATGGGCGATAAACCTTTATACACCGCAAAACATAACGAAAAAATTTCAACTTTTAGAGTCTGTTTCGGTTTAACTCTTATTTCGGGCAAAAGGCAGTCTCTAGGTTTATTTCATTTCCATGTCTCAACGCTTCTCGCGACACCTTTTAGAAAAAGAAAAATACTCGCCAAACACTACAACCTGTGTGAAGTTGGATTTTTTTCTCCGCCACCTCACTTCACTGCAGTTCTCCCCTTTAGAATTTCGCATTCATAACGCCGTTTATGAGTTTGCGGAACTGTTGTGTTCGGAGGAGAGCTCCCTCCCTGGCTGGAGGAAATGAATTTGAATGCAGAAAAAGAGAGAGTTTCGGGAGGCGAATAGAAAGTTGAAGGAAAAGTAAAAAGGCTCGGACCATTGTGTGTGACTGCTTGAAATGCAAAAAACGATTCTGGGTCCTTTCGGTGTGAGCGAAAGGACTTGAAAAATGGAAATATTTCTCGCGAAGTTAAATTCGGGCTAAAATTATACATAAGGTTTTAGTAATGTTTCTGAAATGCATAGCTTTATTTCTTTAACGATGTATCGTAAGAACAAATAGGGACGCTGTGAGGAATTTTATTGGGAAATTCAATACTCAACCATAATACCACTTCTAATATAATGTGAAGAGTAATAACACGATATGGGTAGCATGATATAGTAATTTAGTAGCATGGTAACGTGATATAATAATATACAGGGGTGCCCATCACCAACACCCCCGAGCTCAATGGGCTGATTCCCCCTCTCCCCCCCCCCCAAAAATCACAACCCCTTTGTGCTTTAATTTTTACGCCTCTTTTTTACTTTATTTATTTTTTTTAAATATTGTTTATTTATTTTTTTTTTAATTATAACTTATTTTTTATGTATTAACTTTTTCTTAAATACTACTTATGCGCAGAATATAATCGCTTTTTTTCCCTTTCAGACATTCCAAGCAGGAAATTTTTGTTATATTTTTCCGAGAAATGTCAAAAATTTGCAATTTTAGGGGGGTTTTTTTTATCGCTAAAGAGCTTTAATACAAATTTCATTCACATAATAGTAAAAAATACATGAAAGTTACATTAATTTGATGTAAACTGGAAAAGTTTTATAAGATATAAGTATTGAGTCTGATTAGAACGGGATAAAAGTTAAAACGACAGACAGGCTTCAGTTGCAACCACTAGAACAAGAGAAACAAGTGCCGCAAACAATTTCAAAAGAAGTTAATTTCATTCATATTCGCATACCTTTTCGTTACCATGACAAACGCTACCCCAACAAAACATTACACGAGCTCCCATTTTTCATTTCATAATCAACCCCAGACGATACGAGAGTTGCCCCAAAAACAAACTTCCCCCGATACCTTCAAATTCTTCAGGAAGAATGCAAAGGAATTCGAACACATAAACCCTTCGTCGAATTTTCTTACTAATTGAATCCATTCTCTGGCACTGAGGGACGGAAGAAGCATCAGAAAAATTCGGTCATTTATCGTTTGCAATTTCGATTTGGGGCAGAGCCGCTTCCCCTTTTTGTTCGAAAAGAATCTCTTCTGTTTTGTGAAGGGAAGAAAGATTGGATTCTGTGTCTCCTTTATGTCGATATTAATCGTGATTTATTTTCCCAACTTTTGATTGAAAGAAATAAATTACACGTGTGCTAAGTAAAGAATTGATTTCTGGGCTAGGTGATAAATTTTATGGGCTACGTTTTTGAACAGTGCTCTCCGCGACAAAGAGTACTGTGAGATTTTTTGTTGGAGCTGGTACAATGCTAAGATATGACTGGGCACAAGTTTAACCGATGGCCTTATATCATTGTTCTGTTTTGAGAAATGGATTTTATAATATTGATAAATACAGTGAACTCTCACTTATACACCGTCTCATTTATGCGCCTTTTTCACTTATACGACGATTTTAAAGGGTCCCAGCACATTTTATAGCAAAATAATGATAGTATCAATCGTTAATGCGTCGCTCTATAGATAAATATTTCACTTATGCGCAGAATTTTCCCTAAAATGTAAACAAAAAAAAAATATTATATTCAAAAACTAAGCATTTTTCTCCACTTTCCCTTTAATCCTTCGCCTATTGCTCACGGAAGGCATTTTTTCGCATGAAGTAGAGTTCGGAGAGGAACAATTACCTATTATGGATCGTTTTAAAAGGAGGAGCAGTTTGTAATTAGGTATGCAACATTTTTTTTCTCTTTATCATTGTAGTTACGTTCAAGTAATTGCCAAACCGTAGTAATATATCCCTTGTCTATAGAAACATTCTTGTTCATTCTCTCATTAAAACCTATGTTGCGTTTTAGTCCTTTAAATTGGCTTGTTCACTTATACGTCTCTCTCACTTATGCGCCTTTTTCTGTTGGTCCCTTGGGCCGGCGCATAAGGGAGAGTTCACTGTATTAGAAAAAATGTTTTTTTATAACATTTTTCATTTCCATAAGAACTTAAACTGTTCACCATCACAGCTAGGATCTGAGGAGCGAGATGTCGAGCATGGAGAAAGAAAATGACAACGTTTTCGTTGTTCTTGCTGTTTTGTGCCAGTTACTGTCTGATCTTCTTAGGTAAAACCTTCCGCGCAGTTACGTATGCGTCAGGTCTTCCATGATCTTACCAAAACAGGACTGTTGGGTACGATAATAATAAACAACGTAGTATCAAACAACGTATAACGGTTGTTCTACTGTGTTTGATCCCACGTTTGAACGAATTAGACGATTGTTCAAATTACGATTGAACGAAGTTTACGATTGGACGAATTTCAAATACATAGTTTAGTTGATTATGTCAAAAGGATAGCAAAAGTTTTTAAAAAATTTTAATTTAATAAATTTAAAAAAAATTTAAATGAAAACTTCGGAAAGTACACACTCACAACCCATCACCCATTTTTTAAGTGGAATGGTTTGCGAGTGCTGGGCACGGTATTCAAAGACGGACAGTAATTGTTACTTTCAATGCAAACAGGAAAGACGATCACCGATTTTCTTGAATGGGACTTCTTGTGCGAAAACGCATGCACACAAACAGAACAAAGAAAAAAACTGTTGACAAAATAGTAAAAATAATAATACAGTGAACTTATGCGCCGACCCAAGGGACTAACAGAAAAAGGCGCACAAGTGAGAGAGACGTATAAGTGAAAAAGCCTTATTTAAAGGACTAAAACGCAACATAGGTTCTAATGAGAGAATGAATAAGAATGTTTCTATAGACAAGGGACATATTACTACGGTTTGGGAATTACTGTAAGGTAACTACAATGATAAAGAGAAAACAAAAATTGTAGTATACCGAAGAACAAACTGTTCTCTTTAAAACAATCCATAATAGGTAATAGTCCCTCTCTGAAGTCTAGTTTATGCAGGAAAAAATGCCTTTCGTGAGCAATAAAGGGGAAAGATTAAAGAGGAAAGTGAAGAAAAATGCTTATTTTTTAAAGAAAATAAATAAATTTTCGTACATTTTACGGAAAATTCGGCGCATAAGGGAAATGTTTTTGTTTAGAGTGACTCAAAAACGAATGATACTATCATTATTTTGCTATGGAATGTGCTGGGACCATTCAAAATCGTCGTATAAGTGAAAAAGGCGCATTAATGAGGCGGTGTATAGGTGAGAGTTCATTGTATCAGGTTGTCCTATACTGTGCTTTCTGTTTCAACATAACATAATTATTGGTTCCATTCGAGAAATCTCTTTTATTTCAAACTCTACCTCTCAAAAGGAAGGTTTGCTACAGAAAAGCGAAACACGATGCGATGCGAATAGCTTCCCGCGAACTTTTTGCAAACCAAACTCGAACGTAAACACCGCCAAACAAAGCATCAGTCTAAACAACTCAGCACTACTCGCGCAATATGACATTTCCTCGGGAGAGGGCCCGGAAATACAGGGCCATAAATTCAGTTTCAACTCGCTCAAAAGTAATCCTCGGGACTAGCAGGCATTTTTCAGGGTTTTCTATGGCAGGAAGAATCTTCGCTTTCTTCGTCTGCTGATGTCCTAGAGGCTTTCAATTTCGTATATCGACTTTTCCTTGTCCAATGCTTCAGATACTCCGCTGCTGTTTTGATGTTTTTTTTTCAGGTTATGATATGTTTATAACTCGCTCGATTTTGTGCTCTTGCTTGCAATGACAACGTGATTAGTTTGACTTGCAAAAGGTTTTTTTTTTTTTTTTTTTGTTCTTTTATTAGTCAAAGTTAAAAAGTACTAATATGATATTGATTGCATAAAATTATCAATAGTAAGACACGTGTGCTGACAACAACAAAGTCATTGTCTAATAAAATGCACTACAAATTTCAACTTATTTGATTTTTTTTTTTTTTTTTTCATTGCGTTTGGTTTAAGCAGAGAAAAATTTTGTGTGTGTGTGTGTGTTTGGTTGTGTAGCTAAAATATCTTTAAAAATATTTTTTGTTTATATTAGTAAAGTAATGTATTTTCAAACTATGCTCAGTAAAATGAACTATTTCCTAATGCGCATTTCTAAAGATCATAAGAGCAATCCCCACGAGGAGGAGTGTCAAACCCCTAGACCCCCCCATCCCCTTTTAACAAATATTACCAATTCCAGCACGGTTGTCTTACACATATGTAAGGTATATAATGCCGAAACTCCGTTTCTTACAAGGTAAATTCCTGCTAAACTAGTGCTAAAAAATAAAGTTCTAGGATTCAAGGAAATAAACTGCCCATCTATGGTGCCATCCTGTAAAATAGCATAAAATATTTGCTTATTTCAAATTATTTTAGCTCTTTGCTTTGTTGTTTATCACAATGATTCATGCAGCATAGAAAAACAAAAAAATGCTGTTATGCATTGATGAAAAGTTTGGAAGAATAACATAGAATGTATTCGAAGTCGACCCTCCTTCCTCCCACCTCCTTTCTAACGCCCTCAAAAAGCAGTTCACCATTATAGCTTCTCGCGACATCGGCGGATAAAGAAGTGACTTTAAATCACTGGAACTCTAAATCTACAAAATGACTTTCTGTACGGAAGACAACGTAATTGGAAATCGAACCTCCAATTTGTGTTCTTATTGATCCGAAAATCGAACGATCCGGTGGCGGCGAGACCAAAGAAAGTCCTATTTCTCCCCAGGAGTTACCAAGAGTCATTTTCATATTATTCGATTGACAATGTGTATTTTAAAGTTTTCTTCCTCTACCCTTTCTGTCAGGCATTTTTGACAAATATAATTTTCAATAAAATGCAGCTATAGGGAAACTGGGGAGATTTGATCCATAGGGAGACTGACCCATTTCAATTTTTTGCATAAAAATAATATTTTGGGAAAACTTTAGTCATATTGTAAGTTGACCAACCACACAACAGTAATTTGCGGGGAAACGCAATTTCAAAATTAAAGGGTTTGGAGGATGAAAGGGCTAAGTTACATTTTAAAAAATAAACACTCTGGACAATGGTACGCAATGTATACAAATGAGCAAATAAAATTTGGAACATTAAAAAGTAGATGTCAATAGACCAATTTCTTGCGCACACTAACGGCAAAACCAGAAAACAAAAAAGCTGTAACAACTGCAACAATAAAACTTTGAACTTTAATGACTCGCAATTTCTGTTTTGTCACATAACTCCTTCGTCTCCCAAGCCCTTCCATTATCAAACCCAAGCCCTTCCATTATCAACGCCGACCCAAGGGACCAACAGAAAAAGCCGCATAAGTGAGAGAGATGTATAAGTGAACAAGCCAATTTAAAAGACTAAAACGCAACATAGGTTATAATAAGAAAATGAATAAGAATGTTTCTATGGACAAGGGACATATTACTACGGTTTGGAAATTACTGTAAGGTAACTACAATGATCAAGAGAAAACAAAAATTGTAGTATACCGAAGAACAAACTGTTCTCTTTAAAACAATTCATAATAATAGGTAATTGTCCCTTTCTGAATTCTAGTTCACGCCGAAAAAATGCCTTCCGTGTGCAATAAAGGCGAAAGATTAAAGAGGAAAGTAAAGAAAAATGCTTATTTTTTAAAGAAAATAAACAAATTTTCGTACATTTTATGGAAAATTCGGCGCATAAGTGAAATATTTATCTTTAGAGCGACGCATATACGAATGATGCTATCATTATTTTGCTATGGAATGTGCTGGGACCATTTAAAATAGTCGTACAAGTGAAAAAGGCGCATAAATGAGGCGGTGGATAAGTGAGAGTTCGCACTGTTACCGTTTCAAATAGTTTCTCTAAAACAGCTTTTATCGAATAAGAAACCTCAAAACCTCATGACTTGATTCTGCTGGCAAGTTAATTTTTCAATCTCTCAAACAAACAAAATATTTCATCCCATTTCATCAGAGACAAAAAAAAAAAAAAAACATTTCACATTCATCCACACAAAAGGAAGTATCCAACGGTACATAAAAATATTTTTCTACGTCATGCATATTAATATTTTTCTTTCCAACAAACCCTTCAAAAAAAAAAAACTCGCATTACTGGAGCCTAATGACGCGTGCATACGAATGTACTCAAATCATTCCGAATTCCAAAATGTTCTGCCAATTCTAACGTCGTATTCTTATTATTTTTCTTCTCGTCTGCCTCTTCTTCATAATTTCCTTCTTTTTTTTTTTCCTTCTTCTGTCCATCCCTTCCTTCTCAATCATTTCCGGTGAACTGATTTCGAATGCACGCGGCACAAAGGGAAGAAAAGGAAAGAAAAATCTTTGAGTTTTTTAATGATGATAAACTTCAGAATCAAAATGCATTCTGTCGGCTTTTGTGAAATGATCAGGGATGATTTTTTTTGCCTGTCTGTGATATGAAATATTCATTGAGAGTAGTTACACGTCTTAACAGCTTCATGAATTAATGTTTAAAATCGCGGGACTTGTATAGGATAGTCATAGACGAAGGGGGTTTGTTTTATTTAAAACAAATGGGAATGCATTCTGGTTTTATGCTTCAATGTTGCTTTAGGATGTTAATTATTACAGTTGAGCAATTTTGAATAAATATGCTGATTTGCATTCATTTTAATGCTTCATATTAGACAAGTATACAAAGCATTAAACATATAATAAGAACTTGAAAGTCACTCAAACAGCAATAAAAAATGAAGACACTTATTTTGAAATTACAATGAACCTCTTTTGGAAATTTAAAGAAATGAAACTAGTATGAATCAGGCATATTTTATTAGCAAGCTGCATTTTTTTTTTTTTTGCTTTAAAAAGTAGGTTCTTTATAACCTCAAAACTCATTTTTGCCTGTAATGAGTAAAATATCTCAACTGCTTTATGAATAACTGTTTGAAATTGAGGAATTTATATGAATATTGTTGTCCTTTATTTGTCTTTGGGTTGTGCTAGAGCCGCTATATAGACAGGCCGACGCATCAAGCTTAAGTTTTACCACTTTGGATCCAACTTATGAACTTTGACTTTCAATTTTCATTGTTGCGGCTCTAGGGTTACCAAAAAAAGTTTCGGAACATTGCCAAGCTTTGTTAAATTCACCGGAAAAATTACCAAAACGCGATAACTCGCCTGAAAAGACAACCACTCACCAAAAAAGACAACTCTCAATCACGTTCTGGATCCAAAGTGGTCAAACTTAATCTTGATGCGCCGGCTCGTCTATATAGGGGCCTTAGGTTGTGCTAGAGTCGCTATATAGACAGGCCGACGCACCAAGATTGTTTCACTGAGGCCCCTATATAGATGAGCCGACGCATCAAGATTAAGTTTGACCACTTTGGATCCAGCTCGTGTTTGAGTGGTTGTCTTTTCTGGCTCGTTATCGCGTTTTGGTAACTTTTCGCATGAATTTAACAAAGCTAAGCGATATCCTGAAACTTTGCTCTGGCAACCCTAGCTCTGCAACAATGAAAAATGAAAGTAAATGTAAATAAGTTGGATCCAAAGTGGTGAAACTTAAGCTTGATGCGTCGGCCTGTCTATATAGCGGTTCTAAGTTTCACCACTTTGGATCCAATTCCTTAACTTTGACTTTCAAATTTTCATTGTTACGGAGTAGGGTTACCAGAGAAAAGTTTTGGCACATTGCTAAGCTTTGCCAAATCCACGTGTCGCTAAAAATTGCTCACAGTGAAAAATTACCAAGACGAGATTACTGGCCAGAAAAGACAACCACTCAAACACACAAACACGCGCTGAATCCAAAGTGGTGAAACGTAATCTTGATGCGCCTGTTCGTCTATATGGGGGCCTTAGGCTGTGCCAGATAGGCTGGCAATTTATTTGCTCCACAGTACACACATGCCTCAAGAACCTGCTTTAGGACAGGCAACCATTCACAACTCATTCACACAAGGAAAGGACAAGGACAGGAGAGAAAAAGTGGCTTTATGGTGTTTATTTATTACAGTTGTTCAGACTAAAACTAAGGAATTTCCTTAAAAGCAAGTAAATATCTTCCGAAATATCTTAACAGCTAATAAAACCGCGTGTACTGAAAATAAGACACCACATCGTCAACGTCACTTAAGACTTATCAATCTGTACGAAAAACAAAAGTGAATAAAAGTTATTATTAAACTTATTTTTATTGCTAATGAAATTAAACTAATTCAAGGCTAAGTTTAAGCAAACATAGACTTTGAAGTGTTGATCATTTTTTCACCATTTATTGATTTATTTATTCATTTATTTATTTACTTTAGACTGAACTATAGTGTAACTAGAGGAGGCTACTCAAAGTAAAATTAATTTCCCGTTCTCCGCACTTTTCCCCTGATGGTTGTCATAGTTACGGCGCTATGGACTTTTTTCTCCTTAGCTTTTGCAACAATGGTTAAATAGAAACGGTTAAAATTGCTTTTTGAGAAAACTAATATTGTATTGAAAAATCAACGTGAAAAAAACAGCCCATTTTCCCAGAAATTTTTGCTGTATCAACGTAGGGCTAGATTTGTTAGAAAACGGTGAGAAATAACTGATCCAAATGAGGATATAAATAAAAGCGCAAGCCTTATTCGATAAACATAAAATAAATGAAATGCCTCAACAGCAGTGCATAAAAAAAGAGTGAAGCTGTTTTCTTTCGTACGGTTTCCATGGAGACAGCGCAAAGTTTCTAAACTTGATAAGCCTATTTTAAAGTAACCGAGTATAGCACACCTTAGACTTTCCGTTTCTTGTGATTTCCTTAGGATCCAAGCGTTTGGAAAAGCACTAGCGAACACAACACATATTAATGATATTTTCGAATATATATATATATAATATTTATTAAAACGTTACGGTGGCCCAGTACGTGGAAATCGATTATCTCAGTTCACGAGACTTCGTTTTCCTTTTAAACAATTAAAATTTTTAAGCCTCATTATTTAAATCGAAGATATTGGAGCAAACCTATCTTTTCAGTTATCAGTAATAACATTATTATAACTTTTTCTTGAAATCAAGTTGAATGGGACGCTTACGACACCTTCCTAATAATTTCATCATCATCAATACTATTCGATTTAGTCTTAATGACAGAAAAAATGACAATCATTTGCAGGGTAATCCAGTAAGTTGACGCATGAAACGTATCCGGTTTAAAATCATCCCATGAAAATTGACAATCACCATTATTATAAGAGCGAGCAGAATCGGCATCTTAATTAGAGTCGGCATTAGAGAAAAGCGTTTTTCATTAATTCATTTTGCGATACACGTCAGTATATCTATTGACCTTAATGGCAGAAACTTAATGACGTCCTACATTTACGTTTAGTAGGAAGTGAATAAAAATGAACGTTTAGCAAAAGATTTTGATTTTTCTTTTGGCAATGCAATCAACCTATGCACCAGTAATAATCGGAAATGTTACAGAATGAATTTCAAGTTCTGCCTAAGTTTCTTAGCTGAAATTAATCCATTATTACCATCAACACTTCTTTTTAAGTTAAGATCAAACTGAAAAAATACTTCCTTTTCTTTCGTAAACAAATTACTTGTGGGAAGCATTTCAAAATTCCACTAATTTAAAAATTAAAAAAATGTATGAAATTCAAGCAAAACTGTTGAAATTGAAGGAACACCAAAATAAATAAACGTAAAGAGTTTTTTAAAAAATGCAAATGCCTATGTAAAAGAGTGGTTATTTGATAATTTTGTAGAAATGGAGATTTTTTTACGTCTTGCACCGTGTAAGGTAAAATTTCTTTTCAATTTTTGGGCGCTTCAAATTTAGATGCTTTTAAGCATTTCGAAATGATCTACCAAATGGGATGTTTTGAACCAGCAAAAACTCGGGGAAAAATTATCAGCCGTAAAGTTCGTAACTCCCAAAAATAACTTTTTAAATCATCACTACAATATCGTTCTGAGTAGAGATGCACCGATAAGCAAATTGGCCGATTACCGATTACCATTTAATCGGTTGTTGATAATCTGCCGATTAATCGGCTGAGCCTATTAATGATAAGGATGATTGTTTATAATACTGCTAATTTCACAATCACTGTTTTTTTCTCTTTTATATAATTCCGAGTTTAGAAATAGTAAGTAATTTATTTCTGAGAGAAGTTTTTTTTTTTCATTTTCCTAATTTTCAATCTAATTTCAATATTTTATCAAGTTTCTTAGAACCAATTTTCATATTATTGTCAATATTACATTAACACATTGTTAATTATATTGATTGGACATAAAAATTAAAAAAGGGGGGGGGCTCTGCGATAAGCACTCCAATTTATGAGTACTTTTAATTAAAAATTTTAATAATCAGTTGCAATTTAATTCAAGACTTTTATTTTTTGCGAAAATTAGAGGTTATCTAAAAGCACTGTGCTAAGGAGAAAACTATCGCGACAATAAAAATGTTGCTACATCGCCTATATGTATTATGTACATTTATTCGAAGTAGGAGAATTAATTTATTAAAAACTTTATATCAACTGTGAGGATAATTATTACTGTCAATAAAATCATTAATCATAGTTTCTTAGTGGAGGTGTACTTTAAAGAATAATATTGAAAAAATATATTTTCAGCCGATTATTAATAATCGGCAAAGTGGCCGATTAATTGGTACTGCCGATTAATCGGTGCATCCCAGTACTCAGTAACTCTGATTGAAGCAAAGGCGTTAGTCAAGCTAAATTTCAGAGTCGCTTGTTACACATTTATAAGTCACACGTTCTCTCAAGCTTTGGAATTATGTGCCATCAATAGTCTGCTTCTCTTATTACAAAACTTAGGTTCAGATCACACTGTTAAATGTTTAAACGTTAAAACATTTAATCACTGCTTTAGACTGCTTTGGTTTTAGAAGGCAACTTTTAAATGCGAAATAGGAGGATTTTAAAAAATCACCTGAAATACATTACTTTCAACCAAGTAAAAGAACTTGAATATAAATTCCATATTGGAAGAACTGTTGAAAATTCGAATTTTCACTGTCAACTTATTTACAACTACCCAAATGATAGAGTAAAAAGAACATGTTTGTAACTTAGACATTACATGAAGTTCGTTTTGACACTTCAAGTTTCATATATTTTTATGTGAAAACTTCTTCAGGCTTGTTGGACATTTTCGAAATAAGGAAAAAAAATGAATTGAGTGATAAGGGCGATAACAACAAGGGGAAGAATAATAAGAACAGTTTTCACGGGCGGACACTAGCCTTGACCGAAGCGCAATAAACAGCAAATAATAGGACGGGAATCTGAAATGTTGTTCATCTTAGCAGTAATAAGCCTTTTAAGCGTGTTCGAATTAACGAGGTGCGACTGTATTCCAAACTTATGAGTCCATGATAAGGCAGAAACTGCAGTTTCTGGATGGCGTAAACGGGCTATCGGTGTATTCTAGTAAGTTGTAATAGTTGTCAGAAAAGAAAGGGGAGCGCTCATACGAACTGCTTGCAGATTGTAAATGTCGTTGAACCGCAAAAGTATGAAGCACGTGGTTTTTAGTATGGAAAGACGTAACAGCAAGTCACTTTTAGACTTTAAGGGCGTTGCTCCACATAAGCGTAAAACGCGACCGAAACTGAAGGCAAAAACCGAAAATCCGGGTATTTTCCGTAGGAACACTATTTGCTCCATTTTACGCTTCTGCTTTACGTCAATGTGGAGCAGGGCCCTAACCCTTTAAGTCCAAAATTAATTTAGCAATAAATTTTTACATATTTTTTTGATTTTTTAGCTGAAAATACATTGAACAACATGTATACTGTGTATAAAAATTTTGAAAATCCATAGAGTCTAAGGGCCCCTACGCCTTAGGGCCCCTAAGAAAACTGTTTCCGATCGCAAGTACCATCTGTCGGCCTCTAAGCGAAGTACAAGGAGTGGTACTTAAAAGCTTCAGCATGATTCCACCCATGTAGGACACATAATACTAAATTAATATAAGCTGGACTTCTGAGTCCCACCGGGGCATAAAGGATCAAGGCAGAAATTAGAAAAAGCTATTTTTTGGAACCAACATGGCTGTTTTTAAGCCAGCAAATGTAAGACGCTGAAGATAGAAATGAAACAGACAACCTATTCAATCCGAAACAACTGTTGTTAAGAGAACTTTCATTAGAAAGAATTTGGTTGTTTTGCCATTCTTTCCCTCTGTGAGTTATCAGGTTGCTAAGATTCTCAAACGTTTCAATTTCCAAGTGGTATTCTCCCCTACGAATAAACTATGTTTCTCTTCTCTTAAAGATCCCATTCATCCTCTTAACAGTTGTGGTATTTATAAAATTAATTGCAATTGCAATCTCTCTTATATCGGACAAACGCGACGTGCTTTGAAATTCCGCTTAAAGGAACATCAGAATTATGTGAAAAAGCAACAATTGAATAAGTCTAGTATTGCGCAACATTGTTGGGAAAAGAATCATTCTTTCGATTTTAATTCTTTTCAAATTGTCCAAAAATGCCCCAACCCATCAGATCTTGATTTTTGGGAATCCTTCCATATTTTGAAAAACAGTTCTGACTTAGTTAACGATCTCAATGCTATTCCTTATTTTTCTGCTGTTTGGCGTCCATTTGTATAATTTTGCCTTTCCCTTTCTAATTTATTTCTCTGATTTTGCTGGCATTTTTCTTATTTTCTACTTGTCTTTATTTTCCTTTTTGTTTTCTTCATTTACCGATTCGCTTTCTTTCATTCTGCTCTTTTTTTGTTCTTGCGGTTAACAGTTTTAGCTTGGTGTTTTTTATTATGTTAGCCTTTTGGCTTATCGTGTCGCCAATCGAATTCTTTCTTTCCATTTCGTACCTGGTAGAAAGCTTCAGTCTTTATTTTCCCATTTAATCTTTTTCGGACTAAAAATGTTTTATTGGTGTTCGGGTAATCCGCTATGTTTGCTTTTTAAGCTGTTCGCTTCTGTTTCCGTTGCTTCTGTCGGATGTCTGTGCATCCATAAGCTCAACATTTTTTGCATTGGAAAAGGCGTTCCTTGTAACGCCGAAACACGTGTCTGTAGTATGCCTGCTTATTTGTGCCTATTTTACGTTGTTATTTTCTCTAAATAAAAGGGCTATCTGAAAAGGCTGTTGCACTTTTTTTTATCATTTGGGACCCCCCTAATCCCCTTTGTCACAGAATGTCACACTTTGCCATGCTCCCCCCATCTCATTTGTCACATGTCGCTATACTTCTCATTAACATATTCCTATAAAACAATGCGTGACTTCACACTTTTTATTACCCCCTCCTCCTCCCTTATCACAAACTGTCCCAATTTCAGGAGAGCCCACCTCCTTTTTCAAAGCCTGCAATGCTTTATAGGCAGCTCTTGAAGGATAAAGCAATGGTATTCCAACCCTAATACCAAGGCACATATACGCGATTTACAAAGAGCCCGGAAGTTGAGCATCCAGAAGTTGAGAAGCAGGTACAAAAAGACCTTCAATACTATATTTTTCAACATGTTTTGCCCTGGGTTCTTCTCGAGACACACGCATACCTTTTTTCTTTTAATTATTTTCTTTCTTTCACCCTCGATCTATCAATGCTGGTTACTTTATGTAAAACACAGCTTGCTATGCAGATTTTTATTGATACGCATTTATCAAAATGTGATTTTTTAGATATTGAAGTACAAATCTAAGAATAAATTTCATCTACTCGTTTCAGTTTCTTTTCTCTTTTAAAACATCAACGCAAACACTTAGAAGAGAAGAAATTACGTTACGTTTAGGCTAAAGTAATAGCTTAAAAACTGTTTATAGAAGCTTATTTTTCACTCGTTTTTAACATCCTTCTCTTCGTCGTTTTTTTCTTTATTCTTCTCATCTCTTTCCTTGAGAAGGACTTGAACGTCTTGATAAATTGAATTGCGTGCTGATGAACTGCGATTGAAATGCTCTCCTGAAAAAAAAGAGAAACATAATTGTTAGTTTCAATACTTTACAAATACATATATATATTTTTTTTTACTGTGTGTACACTTGACTAGTAAACTAAACCTGTAATTATTACATAACTGCGAACTGAAATACGCCTCGTATCAATTGAGGATTTGCAGGTTTGAAAACACGTCCCAATGCGTTTTGGGGGATGTTTAAAGATGAACAAAGATTTTAAAAATATATATTTATTATTGTAATTTTTGGAGCTCCCTCAGGTTCCTATGGAGTAAGGGCACCTCGGAATTGTCGGAATTGATACAAGATAAATCCACTATACACATCTACTTTGTACAGCCATTAAGCGCTACTTTAGTACAATATTCTTTATAAGTCCAATATAAAGTTAAGTCCAAAAGTGATGATTTTCTGATTATTACTGCATTGTATGTAAAATCCTACTTCACATTGAGCCACAATACTTAACAACGTAATTTTACATATTTAAAAAAATCCTGCATAATTATATACCAGTGCTGTAAAAACGCGAGCACCATACAAATGTGTTTACGCTCTCCTGTAAAATAGTAATAATGTGACTTACGTTAGTCTTGGCTTTAAGGTACAGATTTTTCCCACTCATATTTTAACCCCTTCCCTGTTTTGACCTTACACCGTACGGCCACGGCCTTTACTGACTTGCCCATATGGTGTACACTGTTAAAACTACAGGTTTCACAAGGCATATTTAAGGGTGAAACGTTGTAGCACCAACGGCACCCCCTGAGATGTGACATTTGACTACCTGTGGCACCTTGAAGGTGCCATTTGGCTCGTTCGTGTGCCATGAGTCACTCATGGGTGCCATAAGACACCCATAGGGTGTCACTTGGAGTCAACTGGCACCTCTCAGGGGACGCCGCTGATGCCACAACGTTTCACCCTTAAAGGTGCCTTGTGCAACCAGTAGTTTTAACAGTGCATGAGCAAAGTTTTCTATTTCGCCCACATTGTTCTACCCGTATGTTTATTATTTTTAGGGTAAATTCCTACTTTAGGGCCCGGGTTTGGCGATTTTTTTCAGACTGTAGCTTAAGGTTGCAATCATTTAGCTCAAAATCGCCAAACAATCCAATCATCCAATGATAATTCTGTGGTTGCCAGATTTAATAAGTTATCGCCGGACCTTAAACCAGGTTTCATCCTTTTTTAGTAACAAATTATTCGTATAGTTGAAGCTAGAAACCCAGTAAAGGATAGTTTGCGGTCTATCATTGTGTTTTCTCTTCGTATCGGTGAAAAGTTAGTATAAAATGAACAAAAAAGTGAAACAAAAAATGTTTTGGACCAAATTTTGGAAAAAAGGGAACTTGTTAGAAAGTTAATTGGCCATAAAATTGAGTGTATTGGCAAAAGGCATATCATAAGTAAGAAAATAACTCATGAATTATTTGTATGAAGATGGGCAAGTACAAACACGAAACGTAAGAAAGGGCGGGAAGGAGAAAAATTGAAGTATGACACTTTATGACAGCGGAGGATGTTGAACGAAAATCTTGGGAAAAAAATTGTTGGCGTTATTTATGGAATCCTTTATTTATCCTCAAAGGATTCCAACATTTTTCGTCCACCATACGTAACCGCATTGTCCTACATTTTATACTTTTAATGTACTGGAACAATTCCGAACACAGTAAAATACATTCTTTTTTGCATAAAGAATTCTTTCAACATCGTTATTTTTTCCCTTATCGCGAAAGTACCGAATAGCATGTACATATGCGTAAAACCTAATTTGTTATTCATCCGAGGCATTAAGCAAAATTGTCTACATTGGAAATTAATAACACCTATTACGTTGAATTTCCATGGACATGTTCGTTCTAATTTGATAACATTTATCATATTCCTTGAATTCTTTCTAGGGAATTTTCTAATTGAATAAAATAACCTAAGAATATTCAATGCCTGCACATTTTTCACCTATCTTCATATGTGGCATTAATTACTGTCATTATCCCAGAAAGTCAAAGCAAAATCGTTTGGGATGACATTTATATTTTGGTGATAAAACATTTTTCGAAAATTTTGTTATAATTTCTTTTCAGTAATTTATTTTTATAAATTTTTCAATCCATTTGAACGAAAATACCGCTTTATGTACATATTTAAACCTTATATATTTAAATAGAAGAACTTGTAATGAATCATAAACCCCACGTGAGTAATATAGTATTTTTCGTATTTTGCATAATTTTGAAATACATATTTTTTTCAAAAAAAAACAAGCATTTGTTAAAATATTTACCATCTTTTAATACAACCGGGTCACGTTCTCGAATGCTGCAATAGATGTTGCTCCTACAAATTCCTCTCTCAGATTTCGAATCATCATTTTTGTTATTTTCTAAAAAGTATAATATAAATGACAATTGAGAAAAAACAAAGCCGATAGCAAAACAAATTTTGACTACCACAATTTGGTGTATAGGGCTTTTAGTAAGTGAGATACTCTTTATATTTACTTTTGATACTTTTTTGTACTTATTGAAGCTTACTTCTTGAATAAGAATATCATACATAGAACGGTTTTGTAAGTTGGATATAAGTTCTTTTTTTAACTATAGTTTTAGGTAGCAGTAATTAATTTACTTTGTGGTTTCTGCTTTTTTTATGTACTAGTTTGTAATAAATGTATACTTCTTTACGCCCCCCCCCATTCCAAATGAGTCTGAAAAGGAGGACAATAGCCGAAAAAAAGATAGTTTGGGTTATTAATTTTATTACATATGCCAGTCACTAGCATGCATCATTTTTAGCTTGCCCGTTTTTGAATTCCTTTTGCACAGTAAAAGAAAACAAGGTAAAGCATGTCCTTTTCATGGGATAGATAACGTACTAGAGTCCTTGCCAGTATCAGCTGAATTGAAGTTCTTCTCCATGATGTCCTTGAATACTTGTTCTATGTTGATGTCGACCAACTCCACTATGCCCTTTTCTCCACTCTCCTCTATCACAACAGGGAACTCCGGCACCTCGTCACTAGTGGAATTATACGTTGGATTCGTGTAACTAACGCCTGTAAAAAAAAATGCCAAATGGTCATTTGTTTTACATTTTTTACCATTTTCTTTGCTATTGTATTTTTCATAAGCAGTTGGTAGACTAGACTCGGTTACTTTAAAATAGACGGATCAAGTTTAGAAATTTTGCATCGTCTCCTTGATAATCGTTTCCAACAAATCTAGTCATAAATTAATGAGGCAAAAATTTCTTCGAAAAAGTTGTGTTTCGTTGATTTTTCAATAGAATAATAGTTTACGAATAAAGTAATTGTAACCGTTTCCATTTAACCATTGTTGCAAAAGCTAAGTGAGAAAAAGTCCATGTCGCCGTAACTATGACAACCATCAGGGGAAAAGTGCGGAAAGTGGGAGCTTAATTTTACTTCGAGACACCAGCTCTCGTTGCACAACTGCAATATGCCCATATTGCAGCTGTTAAAACAAGGGGGGAGGGAGGGGACAAACTCGCATATATAAATACGAGGGTTTTTTTTTTTTTCAACCTCCGATAGGCTATAAAAAATAAACGGATTCAAATAAAAAAAATATTTTATTATCAAAGGTACAATGCTCTACAATTCTCTACATAATCACCTTGACGATTGAAGCATTTGTTATTTATGTGAACAAGCTCCTCGTATTGAACATATGTGTAATGGCCTCCTCGTAACATATTGCCGCCAATGATTGGAAGTGAGTAGTGACGGTGTCTTTGGGTTCCACGGCACTTTGGAAGCACGATGCCTTTTCAGACCCCAAGCTGGGGACTCCAAGTCCCTGCCTCAATTCATGGACCAGATGAAAGTCACCTGGTGCTCAGTCAGAACTTTATGGTGGGTGTTCAAAAATATCCCATTGAAATTGCTGGAGGAACCGTTGTGTTACACGAGCGCTATGATGACAATGCCCGTCAGCCCTTCCTGGGGAAACCTTTGTGTCGGGTCTGGAAAGGCATCGTGCTTCCAACCTGCCGTGGGACCCTAAGACATCGTCACTACTCACTTCCAATTATTAGCGGCAACATTTTACGAGGAGGCTATTATTAAGCTTGTTCACACATATAGCGAATTTTTCAATCGTCAAGGTGATTATGTATAGAATTGTAGAGCATTGTACCTTACTTTTGATAATAAAATATTTTTTTTATTTGAATCCGTTTATTTTTTATAGCCTATCGGAGATTGAAAAAAAAAAAAAAACAACCCTCTTATATATATATTTACTACGAACTACGTTTCCCGACATAGCAGTTTAGCTCGAAAATGAAAAATGTGTTGAAAAGTGACGCGTTTCAAAATTCAGGCTTAGGATAATATAAAAGAAAACAAAAATTTATCGCTAACGGGTGTAGAAAAGAACAATTTTATGACTGAAAACTTAATTTCATTTGCTTTTGAATTCTCAAAATTTGGTCAGCGTTATTAATTGGAGAAAACATTCTGCTTCTCCAATTTTCTGACGAACATCCCTAAAGGGATAGACCCCCATAAGGGGGGGACAAAAACTCCTTTTTGTACATTTCTGAGCATCAAAGGATCTCGTGCCAAATTTGTCAATGTATTTGTCCAAGGAAACCCCCATGGGGGGTTGAACCCTCGTCCCCCGTAGCAAAACGAAAAACCCCTATGTGAGTTCCTGAGCATCAAAGGAACTGTACGCATTATTCCGAAAAGATTCGCACAAGCAGTGGAGTTTTCTGAAAACCCCTTAGAGAGGTTGTCCCCCCCTCCCCTCCCTCCCGTAAAAGACACATTAAAAGCATTAAAAAACGCGTGTACTAAATTTGGTAAAGATGCAACATAAATTGTGGATTTGTATGGGAAACATGGAAAGTTCGAAACAATAAGATCCGATGGGAACTATATTTCTATAATAACCTCCCCCCCCCCCCCACCCACCCTCCCCGGAGGAGAGCGAAAACTCGTATGTAAGCTCCAAAGCAGCAAAAGACCTGTGTGCACAGTTTGGCGATGGGTTTTTAGACGGAAACCCACTTAGGCGTTACGCCCCCTCCATCCTCCCCTATAGAAGACACCCCCTCCCATGTGAAAAGCATCAAAAAACCTGTATGCCACATTTGGTAAAGATCCGACGCAAATTGCGGATTTGCATCAGAAGCAATCACTCACACACAAACATGCAACCATTTTTATATATTTTGATAGTTGTACATTTTCATCCAAACAGTCCTAATTAAGTACTTGGTAGCAAATACATTGATTCTAATTTAAAACATTAACCGAATGTTTAGGAGAATATTATGACTCGTATGTTGGAAATTTTAACTATCTTTTTACAAAAACTCCGTTTCATTTTTTAAAACTTTTCATGTTCATTATTTTTTTTCCTCTAAAAATGATTAGCGAAAAAATAATTTTAGGCTCCTTAAAATTTTTCAGCTCATTATTTATTCCCCCTTGTTTCTTTGATAATAAAAAAGAGAAGGAGAAAGAAATCAGTTTTTTATTTTTCATAAACCTCAATTTCATCACTTTCTAAAAGAAGTGGAACAAGAAAAATATTTAATGAGTTCGAAAGTTTTCAGCAGTTGTATTCTCATACATCTTAAAAAGTTGATTAAAAGCAAAATAATTTAAACCGAACAAAAAATTCAAAAACTCAAAGTTCCAAATCAAAGTACAAAAAAAAAAAAAAAGCATTTCAAAAGAACTACGAAATGTTTTAGAAAAATGTAATTTGTATGATGGTGATATTGCAATACATAATTTTATGAGCACTGATTTCTCTTCAGAACTAATTTATAGTTCAACAAAAGTATACTGTGCTTTGATTTGCAACAATTTTAAAATACATTTCAATTAAAATGCGTGATTCATTGTAACAGTGATGTAACTCAATGTTTTAAAAACAAGTTTTTTTATTCAATGGTATCACATTTTCTTAATTTCCTAGCGCAGTTTCTCATCGAGTAGAGCTCAGGTGCCTCCATCTAGTAGGAAAAATGGTCATCAAAATTCTCGTGGCAATGGCCTTCGCCGATAGTTACGACACTTGAAAGAATGATAAAACTTGTTTTTTTAATAACAAAAATCATTCTTAAAATTACAAAATTTTCAATATGCGCATCAAATTACGAAAATAATTTACTTGTTTTCTCATTTTTCACCTCAAACTTCAGAACTGATTGTTTTTTAACTGGAATCCTGCTTATGTTTGCGAATATAGATGAAGTTTTGCTAGATAGGGGGCACCGCATACGGGGGAAACCTTTACCATCCCCTCTGCCCTACATTTCCCTACTTTTCATTGATATACTGTCTGATTTTCTTAGTCAAAACCTTCCGCGCATCTACGCATGCGTCAGGTCTTCGCTGATCTTACTAAAATAGGTATGGTAGGTAAGATAACATTAAGGAGAAGAATAATAAGAAACGTTTTGAGCCGTATCAAACATCGTAGAACGATGCTAATTTCAAATAGGTAGTTCAGTTGCATGTGCCAAAAGAATAAAAATGCAAGTTTTAAATTGAAAACTTCGGAAAGTTCCCACTCATAACCCATCACCCCCTTCTTAAGTGGAATGGTTCCCGAGTGCTAGGCGTGGCTTTCATGTACGGACAGTAGTTCTGTTTTTTTTTTTTTTTTTTTTTTCAAACAATTAAGAGTCTGATTTCGGACGCTCTATAGTTAGATTTGTATAAAACAGCAATATACTTACGACTTGAGGAAAACAAGTTGCATTCACTTGACACAGTAGAACTGTTAACAATATTATTCTTCCAAGAGACCCTGAAAAGTAATAATTCTAAATATAATTAAAAAAACTAAAAAATACGTTTTTAGAAGTAATCAAACTAAGAAGATTTTCAAAACTATTGAATATCCGCTAAGTTTACATGCTCGTATAATGCATCAACATGTAATACAGTTTAGCTTTAGTATTAATAGTAGTATTAAATATATTACATTTGTGTTTGTAAAGAACGTGAATTTTTATCTTTTATTCAGAATTACATACATACATACATACATACATACCGACATACATACATACATACAGACAGACAGACAGACGCATATGCATGCATGCATACATGCATGCATGCATGCATACATGTGAAACTAATAAAAGCGTATTAAAAATTATCGTAAATAGGCAACTATGGTTGTACAAAAATTCTTCGCAGAAAGCCAGAAAATGTCGCAGAGTTAACGGATTTTATTGATAAAACAAAAACCATAACAACGCAGTGAAATCAGAGAGAGCAGACCCTTTTTAATTAACTTCTCTTCTGGCCACGTGCTTCAAAATGTCTTAACACTCCTCTAATTCGTCGTTTCAATCCAATAGCTATTGAGGCAATAAGTTTTTTATTGATTTCACTTAGAAATCGCCTGGGATTTCTCTATAAATTTTCTTAATTATTGGTAAATAGTGAGTCCTGTGATCAATTGAGGGGGGACAAATGAAATTCGTAAATGCAATATTTTTGAGACATAAAAATATCGTATCTGGAAATTAAAATTACCTTCTGTGGGTTTTTTTTTCGATTCACACAAATGATTTTCCATGTGTAAAAATAAGTTTTTTAATTTTACTTCATTTTCTTTAATTATTCATTTGGGGTTTTTTAACAATGTATGTTCAAACATATATAAATAGTATATTCAAACATTCATGTATACCTAAAGAATCTCATACACCAAAGACATTTTAAGCAATCAATTATAACAAGTTTTTCATTTTATTTTCTTACTTGCTTCAAAGCACTTTCTTGTAACACATGCAATAATATTATTTTATTTTCAAATCAATTCTTTCCACTCAAAGGCAACTTCACACTTATTTCTCATTTAAAAATACTTGGTATTTCGAGCTTTAACACATTTTTGAAACATTTTTTAAAAACATTTTTACAGTCAAAACATAATCACGATTGTGAATGCTTCTTACGTACGAAAACTCGCCATTGTCCCTCTTCTTCTCTTTTCTCCTTTTGGAACAGCATAAAATCACTACGGCTACTGTAAAAAGAAGTACAGCACACAGCACACCAATCCCAATTTTGCCTTCTAATCTTAAAGCTGCAACTACGATAAAAACATAAACATCTGAGTCTTCAACTAATTCATTTTTACGCCATAAATATTATCAGTTAAATTTAATCTAAAAAATTCATTTATACAATAAAATTCATTTATACAAGTAAGGCGACCCTTTCTGATTTCCTTAAACGTTTAACAAGAAGTCTCGGCAAGAGCTAAACGAGCCAACTTTTCCGTTTATCAACGTCATCATTCTCGCCTCGGATCAATGTTCTTTTAATTGTCTATCTAAGACATCAAATATCTATCAAACATACATTTTCAGCATTTGATTCTGATTTCTATAAAAATATGCTTCTCTAGACAAAAAAAAAAGTTTTTTCCAATTAGATTTTACACCCAAAAGTTAATAAGGTGGCTTGAACGATTTAAGATAAACGAAAAAATGCTCAAATCGAAAAGTCAAATGCCTGAAAGATGTGTTCTCGCCAAGATCTTTCGAAGAAAAAGAAAGTTTGCTCGAATCAAACTGTTCAAGCAATAGTTATAAGGCTATCGGGTTGACCGACAGATAGACTTTTTTTTTCCAACGTCAAAAAAAAAAAAGTGTGTGTCTGTCGGTCCGCCATGCTTTCTCATTTTGTATTTGTCCTTCGGAATTCTAACTCAACTTTACAGTTTTTAATTTTTCGATATTTATTTCATTTTTTTCTTTCCTTTTTGCACTTTTTTTTCGGACTCGGCGACATTTTTGAGATGCATTAGGCCACTTTTATGCTATTTTCGTTTTTCTTTTACTTTAACGTGAAATTAGGCTAATAGAAAATAATCATCACACAACCTTGATTGTCGGGTTGATATTCATCCGATATTGTTTGATAAAATAAATTTTAAATTCTGTCAAGAGCTTCAAGTGTTTTTTTTTCAAACTCCTGCTCCAGCCTAGCTGCTAAACCAGGAGAAATAAGTCAACAACAGCAACGTTTGTATTTACATTATACTGAGTAGCGTTTTCGCAAGTTGCCTAAGGTTAAACATGTATTTTAAACAAACATAATGAAAAAATTCCTCATAACTTAAAGTAAATCCGAAAGTAAGATGTCAGGATAAACGGAAAACTTTCCTGCAAATCTGACATTATTGGAATGTCCTCCAAATTTCAAAGATATACACTTTACTAACCATGCGAATCTTCCTCCATCCTGTTGAGATTAGGACCTTCGAGGTGGCATGTCCCATCAACGGGAAGACACAAATTTCTTCCTGAACAATTGCAGCTCTTCGAGCAGTTTTCTCCCCAAAAGCCGGGATCACAAATCTCACTGCAAGTCGTTCCTAAAGAAGAGAAATATCATTTAATTTTAAATATGCTAGTATGAAGGGCTTTCTTTTAAAAAAATGCTTGGCAAAAGCTATACAGTCCAAGATTTATAGCTGTTAATGCTGTAGCAGATAATGCATCCCAGTAGTTATATGTGTTTCTGAAAGTACTTACTATTATGTACGAATAAATAACATTAAAAATAAAAACAGCAATTGCCTGTTTGAATGATTTTCATCATTCACTTTCATTTTTATCTCCTGCGATTATGTATCATGATACCATTCTCTCTAACAAATCCAACACTATAGCACCGAAAACAGTTGAATGATAATTAATTTTCAAATTTAAACATAACACACTTTTTAAAATAAAACTTCAAAAAGATCATTTTTTAACTTTGTTAATTCTTTTAAAAGAAACTCCTGGTGCTCTTTCACCTTTTTCTATTGTCAATGGCAAAAGAAAGTTTTAACCCATTAATGTCTAGCGTCCCTTTTTAGGGACGGTCCAAAAAAGGGCAAGAACTACCCAAAAATGAACATTTCAGCAAATAATAGTGTTCAATGAGTACCGTGGTATTGTTTCAATTCGTTATTAACAGAATCTAGCACAGAACCATTGTAAAGTGTGTTCCGTAGCAGTTTTAATATGATCTTTATCAAAAATTTTATAACAAAAAGTAAAACCGACTTCAAAAACGCAGCTGAAAATAGCTCTAAAAAGTAAAAAATAAATTTATTCTTTGAACACCATCGATACTACTTTTAAACATGAGTTTTGAAGTCGGTGCCGAAACAGTTAATAAAATCATTCGTACCCATTGATTGTACCATTTGATTGATTTTTCCTCTCAAACAACACTTGGAATTGATTATGAAATATTTATGGCTGTTTTTATTATGAAACATGTAACTGAAGAATGGGCACGAATGATTTTATTAACTGTTTCGGCACCGACTTCAAAACTTATGTTTAAAAGTAGTATCGATGGTGTTCAAAGAATAAATTTATTTTTTACTTTTTAGAGCTATTTTCAGCTGCGTTTTTGAAGTCGGTTTTACTTTTTTTTATAAAATTTTATTTTTATTTCATTCTTTTCAGTGTAAATGTATACCCGGAATAGTGTCATGTTGCCATCGTGACGCTTCATCTCACTTTATTAAAGCGTCTAAAATTTTAAGCGATTGCCACTAACAACATTTTTTTTTCTTTTTAGGATTTATTTCTATGCTGATTTAATTAAAACATTTTAAATTACTAGTTTTTTACCCGATTATGATGCTAAAACTGGCCTACAGGTTAATCCACAAAGTAACCATTTACCGCCGATTCATTAGTGCATCACTAATTTTAAAATTTAAAAGTTTATGTGATGGGAGCCTGAAAATATATTTTTTAAAAAATTGGGGTACTCAGGACTAAATATATTCTATCAGTAAAACTGCGATTTGCATGCCGCATAATCGTTCGACGTAGACAGTGCATTTTTTTTCTGCTGCTTGAAAATCCACCGACTCCGTCGAGCATCGAACTTAAGCTCTTGCGAATGAGAGCCCAGCGTCTTACCGCTAGGCCACTCTATCGGCGAGCTACTGTGACTTAATGGACATCAAATCGCAAGTGTGTACGCGTGAAATTTGAAATTCAATTCATGCGCAAAGAGGGTGCGCATGAACGGAATTCTGAAGATTTCCCTCAATTTCTTCAGGGTTCCGTTCTCAAACCCCGCATCAGGGGACCATGGGACCACCAGGGAGGTGTACCCTTTCCAACAAAAAAAAATTACCAAAATCGGTCTATTCAGTAAAAAGTTATGCGTGGTCATACATTAAAAAAAAAATAAAATATACCGGTCGAATAGAGAACCTCCTCCGTTTTTTCGTCGGTTAAAAAATGACATCGTTCACAATCTCAAGAAAAACAAGTTTTCAAAGTTATTCCCAGTTTATATTAATTGCTGATTTTATTTCTTCTTATAAAATGTCTTTTCAAATATTATATCGTAGACAGAAAAAAAAAATTTAGTAAAAAAGTAGTACCCTCTGGGGTCTATCGTAACTTTTAAGGGACAATTTTTCTTTCCTTAATAAAAAAAATTATTTTTTACATAATATTTTTTTTTATTAATTTTCCTGTCCATTAAACACTGTTTGTAACCAGTATAAAAAATATCTGTGGAAAAAAATGTCAGGCATTAATGGGTTAAGGACTTAAGTAATTAGGACCACGTATAGTTTATCTAATATATTTTGGTTAAATTTTATACAATATTTTACTCCAATTCGTCGAATAGTGTGTGTTTTCATAGTCAAAATAAATGAGTAACTAGTAAATACATATAAATGAACTGTTTTCGCTAAATTAATAGCCAATAGATATACTGTTTATGGTAACAAGCATTAAAATTTTAGATCGTACAGCGCAAGCAATTTTTTAAAACGATTTTACTCTTCACACTTTAAAATGCTGCTTGAGAAGTGTAAAATTTATTTTCGCACAGCTTTTGTGCACGTATAAAAGTAATTCAAACCAAAATCCTGATACCTACATTGTTCGCTATTTGCGTGCATTTCATTTCTGCACTACAGCAGTATAGTTATTTTTCACTCAGAGCCGTCAATAGCTATGAATAAGTAGTAAAGATAGCTTACACGTAAGTTGTGTACTTCAGGTTAGAAAAAATAAAACCCTATTATACTGTCAGTCTGTGAAAACCGCGCCTAACACTCGAGAACCGTTCCATTTAAAAAAGGGGGTGATGGGTAGTGAGTGGGAACTTTCCGAAGTTTTCAATTTAAAACTTGCATTTGCTATATCCTTTTGACACATTCAACTAAACTATGCATTTGAAATTAGCATTGTATGATACGGCTCAAAATGCTTCTTATTATTCTTCCCCTTATTGTTATTTTACCTATCATTCCTATTTTAGAGAGATCAGAGAAGACCCGACGCATGCGCAAATGCGCGGAAAGGTTTTACCTTAGAAAATCAGACAGTAAGCTTGAAGCAAGATCCTTAAAATTTCAAAGTTCGCAATTTGCAAGTAGTTTACCTCTGAAGCACAGAATGGCTTTAGAATTTTGCACATGGACTTCACATTTTACACACCATGTGTGTTATTAACATTACAAAAGACGATATGAGTCATGATAAAATTTTTCCTACCTTTGTAACCAGGTAAGCAGTGACAATATCCAATAGCAAGGTCACAGTAACTCGTCGAAGTCTTGTTGCACTCACAAATATTTGAGCAATTTTTACCGCCATCCTGGAATGTTATGGAAGATCATATTAATGTTATTTTGAAACATTTGTCAGTGAAGCTGTAGAGGGTGGCCAAATTATAAGGATCTACTTGAAACAAAAAAGAAGCAACTATCTAAATAATCTTTAAATTAATTTTAAAACACTAAAAAAATACGCTTTTAGATTCTCTTATAAATAAATACATCAACATACAATAAAAGTAATATAGTTTATATAATATAGTTTAGCCTTTAGTATTAATAATAGTATTAAATATCTCCATATATTATTTCTCTAAGCCGAATCCTATACCCGGTCGAAACTCGCTCATTTCTTTATCGAATTGCAAGAAAATTTATGATTTTGAAGGTTATCCCGCGGGCTATTGACGAAAATTAGACCCACCCTCTAAAAAGTGTCGGTTCGTTTTTTATTCGAACTTCAATTTTTGGGCACAAAATTGACTCTATCTAGCGAAATAATTGTCGTATCGTCTCCATTTTGATTTCATTCGAAAGATTAAAAAAAATGCGTTCTTTAGAACGTTTCTCCGCTAGCGCCGCGTAACGAGAATCTCGAAAATCCACGTTAAAGCGACTTATAAACGATTGAAGTTTGAAAAAGTTAAATTTTTTGCTCAACTGTTAAAATCGTTATACCATTGTTGTTCAAATCAACTTTAAATGCGACATTTCAAGCCAAGGCTTAGCTCGGTAAACCTTAATTGTAACTTTTATTGTTTCAAAATACTACTAGGTGACCCGTGCGGAATTCCGCAAAAAAAAAAAAAAAAAAAAAAAAAAAAAAAAAAAAAAAAAAACCTCTAAACTTAAAATTTAATACGACAATTTTTTATTGGCTTCATTTGCACAACATCGCCATCTACTGCCGTCGTTCTAACAACTTTTCAAAGAGATCAAAGACACGTTCACTTTTACAACTACTACAAAAGTGATACCCTATATTAAAATCAAATACCCAAGGCTACTACTAAACTAAATACTAACGTTATCGCAAAACTACCATAGTATTTTGAAACAATAAAAGTTACAATTAGGGTTTACCGAGCTAAGCCTTGGCTTGAAATGTCGCATTTAAAATTGATTTGAACAACAATGTAACGATTTTGACAGTTGAGCAAAAAATTTAACTTTTTCAAACTTCAATCGCTTATAAGTCGCTTAAACGTGGATTTTCGAGATTCTCGTTACTCGGCGCTAGCGGAGAAACGTTCTAAAGAACGCATTTTTTTTTAATCTTTCGAATGAAACCAAAATGGAGACGATAAGACAATTATTTCGCTAGATAGAGTCAATTTTGTGCCCAAAAATTGAAGTTCGAATAAAAAACGAACCGACACTTTTTAGAGGGTGGGTCTAATTTTCGTCAATAGCCCGCGGGATAAGCTTCAAAATCATAAATTTTCTTGCAATTCGATAAAGAAATGAGCGAGTTTCGACCGGGTATAGGATTCGGCTTAGAGAAATAATATATGGAGATGGTAGTTTTGCGATAACGTTAGTATTTAGTTTAGTAAGTAGCCTTGGGTATTTGATTTTAATATAGGGTATCACTTTTGTAGTAGTTGTAAAAGTGAACGTGTCTTTGATCTCTTTGAAAAGTTGTCAGAACTACGGCAGTTGATGGCGATGTCGTGCAAACGTACAAAATTTTACAATTTTTTTTTTTTTTTTTGCGGAATTCCGCACGGGTCACTTAGTATTACTTGTATATTTGCAAAGAACGCGAATTTTATCTTTTATTCAGAGTTACATACAAACAACCGAAATACTGGTAATACCTCAACATGTAAATAGTTTAGCCTTTAGTATTAATAATAGTATTAAATATATTACGTTTATATTTGTAACGACAGTGAATTCTATCTTTTATTTAGAGTTACATGCAAACCCACAAGGGAAACTAATAAAAGCGCATTAAAAACAAACAGATTCCATCTTTAGGGCTTCCTCGATTGCCCTTACAACAATGGTGACAGCTACGAATCACAACATCAAAAAAAAAAAAAAAAATTAACCTACGCGATACAGAAGGGTCATTCCATATAAAATCAACAAATGGGCCGTGCGTACCATTTTTGATTTTGATCATACTTGGTAGGAAATATGCACCAATATTCTGTACCTCCAAACTGTTTTATTTTTTTCTCGAAAAAATTTTATTCTCGAGATATAGCCATTTTTTTGCTCCGCCGATGAGTAAAATTCGGCATTTTTGATCTTTTTTCTAACAGCTCTGGTAAATTTACTTGAAAGTGGTAGAAAGATAAAACATGGCTTATTTTGAAGCTAAAAGAATGAACTTTCATTTGTGCATAAAAAGAAACGGTTGGGTTAAGCCTAAATATAAATTTTCCCATGTCAATTCGCGGTTCAAAAAGTGCCGTTTTCAGTCATTTCTCAAGCATGAAAAAATATATGAAGGACTGACAGTGGGGTTCTAATTTTTTTTCTCTTGCACCCAGTTATAGATACTAGAAGCACAGAAAAAAAATTAGATGATACCAGTAGTCTTTCATTATGAAAAAAATGCTTAAACTTGAGAAAAAATGAAAATTGGCCTTTTTCACTCCCCAAAAACAGCCTGTGGAACAGGTAGTAAAAATTTGCAAATGCATGGAGGAGGAAGGTGCTACATTGTCCTTTAAATCGAAACAAAAACTGTCTTGTTATTCCCAGGCATCAAAGAGATAACCCCTCTGAAAATTGAAAATAATTGCTTTAACTTATGCTAAAAAATCTTGCATGAATTTTCAATTTTCAGAGGGCCTTATCTCTTTGATTTAAGCAATTTTTTCATAATCAAAGACTACTGGTATCATCTAATTTTTTTCTGTGCTTCTAGTATCTATAACTGGGTGCAAGAGAAAAAATTAGAGACCCCACTATCATCCTTCATATTATATTTTCATGCTTGAAATGACGAAAAACGGCACTTTTTGAACCGCGAATTGACATGGGAAAATTTATAATTTAGGCTAAACCCAAACCGTTTCTTTTAATGCACAAATGAAAGTTCATTGTTTTAGCCTTCAAAATAAGTCAATATTTGATCTTTCTACCACTTTAAGTAAATTGACCAGATCTGTTAGAAAAAGATCAAAAATTGCCGAATTTTACTCATCGGCGGAGCAAAAAAATGGCTATATCTCGAGAATAAAAATTTTTTCGAGAAAAAAATAAAACAGTTTGGAGGTACAGAATATTGGTGCATATTTCCTACCCAGTATGATTCAAAATCAAAATGGTGCGGCACGGAAATTTCTGAAAATTTGTGATTTTATATGGAATGAACCAGCAAACAGTTATAAATGCAACCGAGTTAATTTGCATATGGACAGAAGTCCAGACACCCTCTTGCGCTTTGGTAAAATTATTACGGCTGTCCTTGTCCTTTCTTACTGTGAATGTGTTATGACTGTGAATGGCTACCTACCTTAGAGCCGCTACATACAGGCCGGCGCATCAAACTTGAGTTTCACCACTTTGGATCCAATTTATTTACTTTTACTTTCATTTTTCATTTGTTGCAGAGCTAGGGTTACCAGAGTAAAGTTTCGGGACATCGCCAAGCTCTGTTAAATTCTCGTGAAAAATTACCAAAACGCGATAACTCGCCACATAAGATAACCACTCAAACTCGACCTGGATCCAAAGTGGCCAAACTTAATCTTGATGCATCGGCTCGTCTATATAGGGGCCTTAACCTACCCTAAGGCCCCTATATATACGAGCCGGCGCATCAAGATTAAGTTTCACCACTTTGGATCCAGCGCGTGCTTGTGTGTTTGAGAGGTTGTCTTTTCTGGCCAGTACTCGCGTTTTGGTAATTTTTCACTGTGAGCAATTATTAGCGGCACGTGAATTTGGCAAAGCTTAGCAATGTGCCAAAACTTTTTTCTGGTAACCCTACTCCGCAACAATGAAAATATGGAAGTAAAAGTTAAGGAATTGGATCCAAAGTGGTGAAACTTAATCTTGATGCGTCGGCCTGTCTATATAGCGGCTCTAGCCCTACCTAAGGCCCTATATAGACGAGCCGGCGCATCAAGATTAAGTTTCACCACTTTGGATCCAGCGCGTGTTTGTGTGTTTGAGTGATTGTCTTTTCTGGCCAGTAATCGCGTTTTGGTAATTTTTCACTGTGAGCAATTATTAGCGGCACGTGGATTTGGCAAAGCTTAGCAATGTGCCAAAACTTTTTTCTGCTAACCCTACTCCGCAACAATGAAAATTTGGAAGTAAAAGTTAAGGAATTGGATCCAAAGTGGTGAAACTCAATCTTGATGCGTCGGCCTGTCTATATAGCGGCTCTAACCTACCCTATATACGGGCCCCTATGGCAAAGTGAGCACTGTGTAGGTCGAACTTCACACCAAATTACGGATAGAGTGGAAAAGGGAAGCAGCGCAACCCAAATTGCCAGTCTGGCTGTCACAAGACAAGAACTAAACTATTATTGGTCCCGTTTAAAACATCAATTGAACTTTAAATATTCTTCAGCATTGCCCTTAACCGACCAGCGGTTTTGCACGTCTTATCACGCCCTAGGGAAAACCCTTCGAGAACGTTTTACACGTAGATTTCTGAAGATCCTTTTTCGTCTCCAAACGGTTGAGGCGTAGAATTCTGCTTTTCCTTCCCTTTTCTCAGAGCTGCACCCCGTGGTGCAAGGGTCGCCTTCTCTATTCACAGATGCAAACAATGTCTATTCATCAGTTTGTGGTTTCAAGGCTCAATACATCCTTTTTATATATCCGCACTAACGATATCCGAGCAAACCTTCTAGCTTTTTCCAAGCTTCAGGTTTACATTTAATTAATTATAGTGCCGTAAATGAATGTTAGTGTTTTTTAATCGGTGAGAACACAATTTTGTTCATTTTTTAAAAACTTCGATTTTAAATTGATAGAATATCATCTTAGTATAATTTTTGAAAAAAAAAAAAAAAACTGCGGCTTTATTCGTTACTTTTATATCGCCTATTAGCAAGAAAAAAGTGTCGCAACTCAAAAAAAAAAAAAAAAAATTATATATATATATATATATATATATATATATAAATAAATAAAACAGTATTGGGGAAAATCACGGTTTATTCATTAGTAATTTTAAATGATTTCGTCTGAAATATTACAATACGGGCAAAAGAAAATTATGAAGTGATGTTTACTGGTTAATCTTTGTTGTTCAAAAATAATACATACTAAAAGTGCGGAAATGTTTCCGTTAAATAATTGAATTTTAATGATGTTTCAAGTAATCATTGTATCGCATTGATGCCACCACGCACCTGTTTTATAAGCTAGCTTTGTATGAGTTTTACAGAAAGAAAGGGCATTGGGGGAGGGGGGATTTAGATTTGGAATCACTGGTCAGTAAGTTTTTCCAAGATTTTGAGTTGCTTGTATTTCTTGCTAATGAAAGATATAATACAGGAATTTTAAATGTTTTAAAATCACAATGCTGTGGAAAAAAAAAGAAAAGAAAAGAAACCAAGAAAGTGTATGTAAGCGATTAATTTTTAACTTTTATGTGCGCTTACTGTTATGTCCACAGTTAGGCTAATTTTGTACTCAAAACATATTATCAAAGGAAAAAAACCCTGTTTAATGGTAAAGAAATTTTATCGAATTCATTTTCTCAAACTGATATGATTTATTTTATATTTATTTATTAATTGATTAATTAATTTTTTGTCGCTAGTCTTAATCGTTTAATGACCTTATCAGAAACATTTAAAATTCAACTGTTCTGTATAAAGCTTAAGCTTTTAATTATTTTAACAGACAATTCTTTCTTAATCTATAAATTCAGTTCTGTATAGGTGACAAATAAATAGTAATTAAGCAATAAAGTAAAGGCAAAGCAGCTAAATAGACGTTGACTTTTCTACAAAAAAAAAGACAATTATTTACAAATAAAAAATGCTATTGTTATTGTTAAAAATGAAAAAGTACATGAAAATGAAAAGTTGCAGCAGTTAGCTCCATACATCGTGTACGGCATCTTTCCCCAAGATTGGGGTAAGATGCTGAAATGCAAACGTGTTGAACTCATTAATTTTCGGAGGTAACATTTTTTTTTACTGCGACGTCTTTCCCCAATATATCCTTTATGCTCTTTTCAGATTAATTCGGCTTTTAAAACAAGTTAAGGAGCAGAAGTTATAGTAAAATATTATGTGTTAAGTTTAAGTGTAATTTAAATTATTTTTCGAGGAACTAATCTATTGATCAAGAAGAGGTTTTTATTAATCCTTACACATGTTAAAAGAGAGAGAAAGAAATATTTACTACGCACTTCTAAAATTGCACTTCGGGGGCTGCGAATTTAAAGTTCTTCAGATGATTACAAATTTATTAGTACGAAATAAAAAACATTCTTGACTTAGCTTTTCTTACACAAACTGTTGAGATGAGACCGAATTTCGCAGAAAAGTGCTTCTGATTGCAAAAATAGAACGCATTGATCTTTATAAATGTAATAAACAGTTAGGAAATTTTTAAAGAGAAAAGGGTTGAACGACTACAATTCACTTAGGATGTCTAGTTTTGCATTTACAAGCATGTAATATTCATTCATATTTGTCGTTGTTTTATCTTGCCCAAAAGCGGAGGCTTGAATGCAGTAAATGTGTACATAAAAAATATTCACTCATTATGTACTCATTAATGATGGAAATACTAGGCCAAAAATGCAATATCGGTATTCAGTATTTTTTTTTTTTAATATGATACCAGAATACCTTAATTGATGCTGGTATCAATGATTAAAAATGCCACATTTCATAATTGTATGCAAAAATGTGCATTAATTATCCTCACCCTACATGTGTGCTCAAGAAAATAAACCTTATATTGTTTATTTAACTCAGTCACAATTGAGGGTTAGTGCTTACTTTTAAAAATTAGTTATTTTTGCTTCTCCTTCAAAGGGAGATAATTCAGGAATCATAATAAAGCTTTAAAAAATTATACAATTGTATACTCTGTGTGTTTTAAATCCGTTAAACTGCACTCTCTCCTATAAATATAAATAAATAAAAATAAATAAATAAAAAAATAAAAAATAAATAAAAATAAATAAATAAAGAACAATGAATAAAATAATATAGTATAAAAGAATTGGGGAAATTTTTGAAAAAAGAATTCAGATGATTTATGGAAAATTTCCTGCCCCTTAGAAATCTCATACCCAGGGATCAGGCACTGGGTGCCCGTGCGATAAATAGGCCTGCGTTTGTAAGTATGTTTGGAATTAATATTTGCAAGGGAAAGGCACTGGTGCAGCCAGAAAAAAAACTTTCGGGGTTTGATGTCATTAAATTTGAGAAAGGGGGATGTGGGATACTTTAGTCATCTTCTATGGTCCAAAAAGATTTTTACGGGCTTCTTTTGGAGGGGGGGGGGGCGGATATATCCCGAGTCTTTTCCTCCTTCTTAGATACGCCCTGAGTGAGTTATCAAGAAAGGATAACATACATGAAGCGCATAACCCCGCTATTCATCACACTATCACAGATTAATGTATTTCTTTTTTTTTTCTTTCGCTACTTTTATTTATTGATATTGCAGCCAAATTGAAAGATATATCCATAGAGGAATTTTTGTACTGAATTATCAAAAGGGAGAAGTGCTCATTAAAAAAATAAATGAAAGGAAAAAATTAAATAAAAACAGTTATAGTCTAGTAAGTTAAGTTGAAAACTATTAAATTAAAAACTTAATTTTTGGCAACTGAGTTATTAAATGGTAACGAATATTATATATTTAGGTGATTTTCGTGCTCTTTTAATTTGAAAACTAAAGTACTGAGAATAATTAATGCTTGAATTTCTGGATTTAAGGACTAGATGATGGCATATATGTGTCATTTCTACCAAGAATTTAAATCAATGTAACTGCTGATTAATTTTTCAACAAAAACGACACTGTGACTCAGAGCAGGATCATTCTGACATTGAACATAGGGCACATTTCGATTTCAAGGCCCCCACCCCCCCTTCTCATATCTGTTACGTGGAAAAAAATTCTTACAATACCAGAATAAAATAAAAGTTTTGTGCAAAGATCAAACTTAAGAATGAGATAAATCATAAATGAAAATTCATTATGAGCACTCCGCTTCGCAATTCTTTCCCTCCAAACATTTAAATTTTTAGTTAGCATAATAAAGTAAGGGGATTTTAACATTTATTTAATTATAGTGCCGTAAATGAATGTTATGTTTTTTAATCGGTGAGAACACAATTTTGTTCATTTTTTAAAAACTTCGATTTTAAATTGATAGAATATCATCTTAGTATAATTTTTGAAAAAAAAAAAAAAACTGCGGCTTTATTCGTTACTTTTATATCGCCCATTAGCAAGAAAAAAGTGTCGCAACTCAAAAAAAAAAAAAAAAAAATATATATATATATATATATATATATATATATATATATATATATATATAAATAAAACAGCATTGGTGAAAATCACGGTTTTATTCATTAGTAATTTTAAATGATTTCGTCTGAAATATTACAATACGGGCAAAAGAAAATTATGAAGTGATGTTTACTGGTTAATCTTTGTTGTTCAAAAATAATACATACTAAAAGCGCGGAAATGTTTCCGTTAAATAATTGAATTTTAATGATGTTTCAAGTAATCATTGTATCGCATTGATGCCACCACGCACCTGTTTTATAAGCTAGCTTTGTATGAGTTTTACGGAAAGAAAGGGTATTGGAATTTAGATTTGAAGTCAATGGTCAATAAGTTTTTCCAAGATTTTGAGTTGCTTGTATTTCTTGCTAATGAAAGATATAATACAGGAATTCTAAATGTGTTAAAATCACAATGCTGTGGAAAAAAAGAAAAGAAAAGAAACCAAGAAAGTGTATGTAAGCGATTAGTTTTAAACTTTTATGTGCGCTTACTGTTATGTCCACAGTTAGGCTAATTTTGTACTCAAAACATATTATCAAGGGAAAAAACCCTGTTTAATCGTAAAGAAATTTTATCGAATTCATTTTCTCAAACTGAAATGATTTATTTTAGTTATTTATTAATTGATTAATTAATTTTTTGTCGCTATAGTCTTAATCGTTTAATGACCTTATCAGAAACATTTAAAATTTAACTGTTCTGTATAATGCTTAAGCTTTTAATTATTTTAACAGACAATTCTTTCTTAATCTATAAATTCAGTTCTGTATAGGTGACAAATAAATAATAATTAAGCAATAAAGTAAAGGCAAAGCAGCTAAATAGACGTTGACTTTTCTACAAAAAAAAAAGACAATTATTTACAAATAAAAAATGCTATTGTTATTGTTAAAAATGAAAAAGTACATGAAAGTGAAAAGTTGCAGCAGTTAGCTCCATACATCGTGTACGGCATCTTTCCCCAAGATTGGGGTAAGATGCTGAAATGCAAACGTGTTGAAATCATTAATTTTCGGAGGTAACATTTTTTTTTACTGCGACGTCTTTCCCCAATATATCCTTTATGCTCTTTTCAGATTAATTCGGCTTTCAAAACAAGTTAGTGAGCAGAAGTTATAATAAAATATTATGTGTTAAGTTTGAGTGTAATTTAAATTATTTTTCGAGGAACTAATCTATTGATCAAGAAAAGGTTTTATTAATCCTTACACATGTTAAAAGAGAGAGAGAGAGAAATACTTACTACGCACTTCTAAAATTGCACTTCGGGGGCTGCAAATTTAAAGTTTTTCAGATGATTACAAATTTATTAGTACGAAATAAAAAACATTCTTGACTTAGTTTTTCTTACACAAACTGTTGAGATGAGACCGAATTTCGCAGAAAAGTGTTTCTGATTGCAAAAATAGAACGCATTGATCTTTATAAATGTAATAAACAGTTAGGAAATTTTTAAAGAGAAAACTGTTGAACGACTACAATTCACTTAGGATGTCTAGTTTTGCATTTACAAGCATGTAATATTCATTCATATTCGTCGTTGTTTTACCTTGCCCAAACGAGGAGGCTTGAATGCAGTAAATGTGTACATAAAAATATTCACTCATTATGTACTCATTAATGATTAAAATACTAGGCCAAAAATGCAATATCGGTATTCAGTTTTTTTTTTTTTTTAATATGATACCGGAATACCTTAATTGATGCTGGTATCAGAATTTTTTGCAAAAAAAGTCATATTTCATAATTGTATGCAAAAATGTGCATTAATTATCCTCACTCTACATGTGTGCTCAAGAAAATAAACCTTATATTGTTTATTTAACTCAGTCGCAATTGAGGGTTAGTGCTTAGTTTTAAAAATTAGTTATTTTTGCTTCTCCTTCAAAGGGAGATAATTCAGGAATCATATTAAAAAAATTATATAATTGTATACTCTGTGTGTTTTAAATCCGTTAAACTGCACTCTCTCCTATAAATAATAATAAATAAATGAAAATAAATAAATAAAAAAGTAAAAAATAAGTAAAAATAAATATAAAAAACAATGAATAAAAGAATATAGTATAAAAGAACTGGGGAAATTTTTGAAAAAAGAATTCAAATGATTTATGTAAAATTTCCTGCCCCTTAGAAATCTCATACCCAGGGCTCAGGCACTGGGTGCCCGTGCGATAAATAGGCCCTGCGTTTGTAAGTATGTTTGGAATTAATATTTGCAAGGGAGAGGCACTGGTGCAGCCAGAAAAAAACTTTCGGGGTTTGGTGTCATTAAATTTGAGAAAGGGTGATATGGGATACTTTAGTCATCTTCTATGGTCCAAAAAGATTTTTACGGGCTTCTTTTGGAGGGGGGGGGGGGCGGATATATCCCGAGTCTTTTCCTCCTTCTTAGATACGCCCTGAGTGAGTTATCAAGAAAGGATAACATACATGAAGCGCATAACCCCGCTATTCATCACACTATCACAGATTAATGTATTTCTTTTTTTTTTCTTTCGCTACTTTTATTTATTGATATTGCAGCCAAATTGAAAGATATATCCATAGAGGAATTTTTGTACTGAATTATCAAAAGGGAGAAGTGCTCATTAAAAAAATAAATAAAAGGAAAAAAATTAAATAAAAACAGTTATAGTCTAGTAAGTTAAGTTGAAAACTATTAAATTAAAAACTTAATTTTTGGCAACTGAGTTATTAAATGGTAACGAATATTATATATTTAGGTGATTTTCGTGCTCTTTTAATTTGAAAACTAAAGTACTGAGAATAATTAATGCTTGAATTTCTGGATTTAAGGACTAGATGATGGCATATATGTGTCATTTCTACCAAGAATTTAAATCAATGTAACTGCTGATTAATTTTTCAACAAAAACGACACTGTGACTCAGAGCAGGATCATTCTGACATTGAACATAGGGCACATTTCGATTTCAAGGCCCCCACCCCCCCTTCTCATATCTGTTACGTGGAAAAAAATTCTTACAATACCAGAATAAAATAAAAGTTTTGTGCAAAGATCAAACTTAAGAATGAGATAAATCATAAATGAAAATTCATTATGAGCACTCCGCTTCGCAATTCTTTCCCTCCAAACATTTAAATTTTTAGTTAGCATAATAAAGTAAGGGGATTTTAACATTTATTTAATTATAGTGCCGTAAATGAATGTTGTGTTTTTTAATCGGTGAGAACACAATTTTGTTCATTTTTTAAAAACTTCGATTTTAAATTGATAGAATATCATCTTAGTCTAATTTTTGGAAAAAAAAAAAAAAAACTGCGCGCTTTATTCGTTTACTTTGTATATCGCCTAATTAGCAAGGAAAAAGTGTCGCAACTCAAAAAACAAAAAAAAAAAAAAAGTCTATATATATATATATA